>JAFBJR010000549.1:270499-424644 GCA_016785285.1 Brachirus orientalis
AAAATCGCACCATCTTCTGTTAGCATTAAACAATATATGTAAACTAAAAAAAGAGTGAACAGTAAATATGTATTGTAGAACTTGGACGCAGTCACATCAGATTATAAAAACCTTTTTTGTGTGTTACAAGAAGAAGTGCTTCAACATTAAATTCAATTAAAATAACACTGGTGTCTTCAACAGATTTGGACAAACAAGAAACTCAAAGTTTCCATACAATAATTCAACTGGGTTTCTTTAGGGAAGCCGAGAGCGGCGCCATTCATTTCTCACCAGAACAGAGAATAATCATCTCGCTATCAAGGCTTGTTTTTATGTGATGATGACATAAATGAACGCGCGATCACAACGTAACAAGGCTGGTTTTATCTCGTGACAACATCAATTCAGTCACTATCACGCATGAGATGTGCTATCACAGGAAAATGAAGCTTGATTTTTCGCGATGAGATAAATGAACACGTGATCGCGATATAACAAAGCTGTTTCCTCACGACAACGAGATCAATTAATGCATTAACCCAGGATAAACCCCCCCCCCCACCCCGGAAAGACAAGATAATTATCTGGTTATCTCACAAAAAAGCATGATCCCTGAAGTTCTGATAGAAATTATTGGATAAGAGGAAATGACGTGATAACCAGATGATAATTCTGTGATCGTGAAATTACAGCATTATATAAAAAAAATAAAATATAGTAGTGAATGTTGGTGTTCTCGGCTGCCGTGTTTCCTGATCCAGAACAAGTTGAAACTGCGTGGTGCTGCGTGTTCGGGATGTTCTCAGGACAGTGGAGTGCTGCATCGGCTCAAACCTCACCACAGGTAACAACAGTCAGTTTGCAGAGTCTTTTTCCCCTCAGAGTTTCACTTGCATCTCTGAAATAAGTCAAGGCAGATTTTACAAATCCTACCTCTCTTTGGGATTTGGGATCTTTTCCTTCCTCACCTTGTCTCGTCTCTTCATATCTGACGCAAAAGACTGAAAAAGGGACGAAAGACACGTCTGCTTTCCTCCTGCTTCCTCGTACCGATGCTGTACGTCCCTTATTTTCAGCTGCGAGCTTCAGCAGAAACATGAGGTACAGTTGTCAGGAGTTAGACGGTTGAGAACTTAGTCCCCAGAGTCCTTACTGTCGGGATGAGGAGTGTACTTCAGCCGAAATGTCCCTGGGAAACACAACAGAGGAGTTCAGTTCCTGTTTCGAGGCTTTGCTGATGACACACATTTATGATTTAATGATGTCAATTTAATTCAATTCAGTTTTATTTGTATAGCGCCAAATCACAACATACATTATCTCAAGGCTCTGTACATAATAAGGCCAACACCTTTACAATATTACAGAGAGGAAAGAAACCCAACAGTTCACACAACGAGCAAACACTAGGGGGCAGCGGAGAAAAAAAAAACACCTTTCAACAGGACGAAATCTCTGACAGAACCAGACTCAAAGATGTGCGGTCATCTGCCTAGACAGGTTGGGGTGAAAGGAAAATGGGGGACAGAGGATTTCTGCCTTTAAAGCAGAACTTTGTAAGTCTGGTCGCTTTTTTGCATTTTTCTTTGCAGAGCTCCCCCTACAGTTTGAGAATACATATTTTTATGACACCACTGTAAACATTCATCCATCCATCGTCTTCCTCTTCTCTCTGCTTCTTTGTCCACCACCTCTGCCATGATGAACGTATAAAATAATCCCATCGATGCCTTGATCTTTTTTCTGCTAACAGTCAGTAGGGGGCAGTGGAGACAGACCCCAACCATCACAATGACTTAAGTTAGGGTAAAAAAAAAAATCTGCTTTAATACATTTATTATTGTGTATTAATCAACATCTAAGAACACTCTTGTTCTGCAGCTTCAAATGTAGGAATTAAAAAAGTTTAGAAAGTAACTTAAAACTGAGATTCATAAAAGGCCACTACATGTTAAAAAAAAAAGTGAAAAAAGAGAAAAAAAATGGTATCTATGCCAAAATATTTATTGATCATGTAGACATTCTGATTTACTTTTTGATAACTTTTGAGAGCCACTTGTGTTTTGACATTCTGTCTTTGTATCAGCAGAAAACATTAACTAAAAGTAACATTTGTATGACACTGATCTTCACGTGATATGCAGAAAAAAAATATTTTTACCTGTAAGTCACATCCTGATTTTAAATTGATTTAAAACATAAATCAATTTAAAATGACAAAACAAATGTCTTTTCTTATGATGGCAAGAAAGCAAATAAAAAATTGTTAGTATTATTATTATAACCTTTATTTCAATAATTCCAGTGTTTAAACAGACTACTCAAGCAAATTCTTTTAAAAAAATTATAAAATATGTTAATATATATTATTTGCCCTATCATTAAAATATCATCTTCAACTTTGATGAAAAGATACTGATCACAAAACATTGAAGCAAAACAAAATAATAAAAAAAAAGTCAAATATACTGTATATTATCATTAAAATATATTAAAAAAAAACCCTTTATCATTCCTTTTATTTATAGAATTATTATCATTATTTGTTTTTTAATGCAGCTCCTACATGTGTATTTTACCGATTAACTCATCGCTGATTTTTAAGTTTATGGATTGTAATTACGTCAGTTCAGTGAAAGCTGCGGTGACAAACGTCGCTCACCTTGTGTTGAATCCATGGGCGGCTGTTTGCAGTCCTCTGCTCTGTGTCCGTTGGCGCCACAGTTGTAGCACGACAGGCTCCCTGCTGCCCGTTTCTGGCCTCCATTTCCCATGATGCCATGAGGCTGATAGAAGCCAAAGCCCTGCTGCTGGTCATGTGACACTGGGCTGTGGCGGTAGAGGGGCGGAGGCATCATCATCGGGTAGGAAAAGGGCGTGGATCCAGAGCCGGGGGCGCTGGATGAGGCCAGCAGGGGGCTGAGGTGGAGCAGAGGACCCAGAGTGAAGAGGGAGGGGCCGGCCGAGAACGGCTGCAGGTAGCCGGCCGCGGCGTAACCAGGCAACGCTCCATAGGCGCCGCAGTTCCCCCGGCAACCACAAGAGCTGCAGACACACATGGAGGGTGCGTGACCTGAACTTTGATCCAATGAGGAGGCAGCAGATGGCGACGGGGAGGGACTGGAGGTAGGGTGGGCGGAGTAGTAAGTGTTACCAGGTACAGCGGCCATGGGAACGGTGCTGGGGGTTGCCATGGAAACAAAGCCACTGCCACCACTGGAGCTCCCAGATTGTGAGCTGGACTTTGTGGAGGAAGAAGAGAAAGAAGAGAAAGAGGAAGAGGAGGTAGGAGGGTACGAGTAGCATCCGGATGGAGAGGGGGATGAAGAGGATGAGAGGTGGAAGTGGAGCGGAGGGTGGGAGACGTGATGGACGCTGTTGGAGGTGGAGGTCAGCGCGCAGCTGGTCTCCACCATCAGACCCACGGCACCACGACACACCACTGAGTCCTGCATGGCAGAAGAGCCGTCCACGTTCAGCCCAGGGAACAGGTTCTCCAGCCTCACCCCCATCCCCACACCCAGACCTGGACCCGGACTGAAGCCTGCAGCAGGCAGAGCCGAGCCCAAAGGCTTAGTCCTGTCCTCCATGCACAGCGGAGGGGGGCGGGGCTTGCGCGGGGAGGTCAGGATACGTGCTGGGTTTGGGACCGGAGAAAGCAGGGTCTGGGGGTAACTGGCTTGTGGGTGGTAGTGAGACTGTGGGAGACCAAAGGGGAGGTGAGAGGAGCAGGAGGGAGGAAGAGGAGGAGCCGGGTCAGTTTGAACAGGAAGGACCTGAGCCGTGGGCCGACTGGAGCCTGCAGGGCAACCGGAGTTCAAGACGAAGAGGCAGGACCGGTCCTTCTCTGGAGCTCCCCCTGCTGGATCTGGACCCGAAGCACCTGGTGTATTGTGGAGCATTGTGGGAAAACATTAACAACCTGGTATCGAGCAGCAGCAGCAGCTTAGTGTCTTTGCTTTTCCAGGTTTGCAATATTTCAAGTTTTGTCAGGAAACTTACGCCTGTGTACGTCTCTGCTCCTGTCAAAGGAGGAGTCACAGCAGAGCGGTGCCCGGGGGGAGCAGGACGAGCTGGAATAGCCCGAGGACGAGCTGCTGTCTGTGGTCACAGGGTGATGGTGGGACGCAGTGTCCACGTCCACTCGCAGCTCTCCTGGACAACAACATTTAGAGTGTTGTTATATTGTTCCACAATCATACAAATCCATAGCTGCACAGTGGGAGCAGCCCACAGTCTCACACTTCGACAAATCTGCTCAGAAGGACAGTTGGGATTTAAAGTGACATTCCAGGTTTTTCTAAAGTGTGATTGTATGAGGATTAAACAGAATTTTCCAACTGAAGACGGATGTTTGCTCACTGCTCACTCTCCCTCACCAACGTCCATAGATTAAATCAGTGTTTTTAACTCGGCGGGAAATGGGAGCTGCTGATCCACTGCTGCCCACATTTGACACAACATTTAACACGTCGGAACGTACTGCGAGAGCAAGCAACGGATCAACAACTCCTGTGTGCCACAGAGTAAAATTGCAGATTGGACCTATGGACCTTGGTGTTGGGAGTGAGCGGTTGACAAAGTGACAACAACTTTTCAATTTTCCATTATGAAAAGGCCGTCTAAAGGTGAGAAAATGTTGGAAAGATATTCTTAAGACATTGTGCACAAGGAGGCACAGATCTTTAGTGGGTGAGCCTTTTCTCAAGTGGCTCTGATGTGATGAGAGAAAGCCTCCATGTATGTAACCCAAACAACTCTCTAAACACATTAATTATTCTTTAAATACCTTCCTCGAAAAAAAAAAATAAAATAAAACAAACAAATAACTTGACCAGCTAATGTACCTGCAGTGGACGTGGGGTGCGTTGAGGGTCCCATGTGAGTGGAAGGTGTCACCCTGGCGATGCCGCTGCAGGACCGTTTATCCATTTTCATCTCCCTGCTGGAATCACACATCAGCAAAGAGATTTAAAGGAAAACTGTAAATCACAAGATCCATGTAGTGATTTGTCTAGTTTTATGTAGTTTGCATGTCCTTTAGAGACCACCAGGGGGAGACAATGTACAATCAAAGTACAATTGCAAGCCTGCAGCATGCATGAAAAACCACTGCAGGAACTACCCACTTCCTGTGTCCACACACACACACACACACACACACACACACACACACACACACACACACACAAACTCAGGTTTCCGCAGCTATTCTTAGGACACTGCACTGACTTCCATTCATTTGGACGACCTAAACAAAGCCTTACATCTAATCTTAACAATAACTAATTAATGACTAATCTTAACCTGAACCTAACCACAAGTCAAATCTTAGTCCACAACTTAACCACTTCCCTTAGAAATGAGGTTTTGCCTCATTTGGACCAGGTTTTGGTCTCCATGAGGACTACTGGTCCTGACAAGATCAGTGTTTATGATAGGTAAAGGTCCTGAAGAAGACAAAAACAAGTACACACCCACAGACACACACTGTGGCCGATGGAAACATGTTAAAAATGTTGATGGAAAAATGATCTAAGGATAAGAAGGGCAGGTTCACATGTAAGGTGTGTGTGTGTACTTGCTGCTGAGTGAGGACCAAAAATCATAGAGACACCTACATAGTGAGGACATTTTGTCTGGTCCTCACTTGTTTTCCCACCCCTTAAAGAGGCTTTTTTAAGGGTTAAAAACTTGTTTTAGGGTTAGAATTGGGTTTAGGTTAGGGTTAGATATCTAGTTGTGATGGTTAAGGTTAGGGTAAGGGGCTAGGGAACGTATTATCTCTATGAGGGTCCTCACTTTGATAGAAGCATAAAGATGTGTGTGTGTGTGTGTGTGTGTGTGTGTGTGTGTGTGTGTGTGTGTGTGTGTGTGTGTGTGTGTGTGTGTGTGTGTGTGTGTCACATTATGGAGACAAAAATCAAGTCCTCATAATGTAGTCGTTATTTTTTAATGTTAGGCTGAGGTTAGACTTAGGTTAAGGTCAGGGTTAGGGTCAGGGCACGAGTAATAATGGTTACGGTTAGAGTAAGTCTCCAGGAAATGAATGTAAGTCGACACAATGTCCTCTGAAGTCATGGAAACCAGTGTGTGTGTGTGTGTGCGTGCGTGTGCAGAGATGGAGCTTGAAGATACATCTGCTTGCACGTCCATGTCTCCGTGTCGGTGCGTGTTCTTCTGCTGTTTATCTCCCGCTAAGTGCATGTTATCTCTCCAATCCACCAACACCTGGTTAACCATTGACACTGAATGGACCACTACTGTTCCACATCGACTGTGGAAATCAGCAGCTGATCAGTCTGTCTGTTAATAGTTAACAGGACAGATCATCTGCTGACGGACACCTACACCTACTTGTGTTAAAGGTGCATAAGGGTCAGAGGGTCAAACAGCTTCAAGTGAAGTACACTTAGGATTTAAATCTTCCCTCAGAAGCTGAAACTTAGTATGTACACACATATTCCATGCACATGCAGTATGTCTGTGATTTATCTTTATTTAAGGCTGATTTTGTCTTTATTTAAGGGTCAGCTTGGTAAAGTACGGATTGGAATGGTAAAGCACTGGGTCAGGCTTGCATTTCGACTGAGAACAACACCTTTACTTAGATACAAACAATTACCCCCACACCATTTTTCTCTGCTGCCCCAAGCGAAGGGTCCCAAAGAATAGAATGGGTGGGGGTGATTATTTCTAATGGAAATGACCAAAAAAAAAAGAAAAAAAAAACAGACTGTACCAAACCAAACTGTTCAATTAGATGAATAACATCTATAGGCATCTTTGAACATGCTAGCCTGAGACATGGAGGCTTGTTCTCACTGAAAACATGGCTGAGAGCAAGGACACAAGGAAGCACTGTTTTTAGCCAATTATCAAATGGCTCGCCCAATAAAACCTAATATCTTAATATATTTACTGCCTTATCTCGCTGTTTGACAGTTGTTTCCAACTGGAAAATGAAGTTTGTGTCGCTCTGTGAACCGCTCACTCCCCACACCAAAGTCCATTCAAAAAAATCTGCAATTTTGCATCATAGCGCATAGACGTTGTTGATCCACGGTTGCCTCCATAAGTAAGTTCAAATGTGTCATTTTGTGACTTCAATGATTGTAATCCTTTGTTCTGATTTACCAAAGTGACACAAACTTACCAAACATGGCAGCAGATGACCTCCGGCTCCAATGTAATACGAGTTAAAAACGCTGAATTTCTCTATGGACTTTGGTACAGGAGAGTGAGCAGTTTACAAACTCAAGTTTCCAGTCGGAAACGGCTGTCTAATGGCAAAATAAAATAAAGCATCTTTTTATTGTACCATAGATTTTATAAGGGCAACCTTTTGTTAAGTGGCTAAAAAAAAAATCTGTTTTTCTTTGTCTCCCTGACATGTTTTTCAGCAAAATAGAAGAGTAAGTGCTGCGTATTTGTCAGTGCCTCATTCAACCACACTTCAAAAAACCTGAACTTATTTAACCTTGAGCAGAAAAATGTTTGTGAGTAGTTTGTGAGTGACTGTGTACCCTGACGTTAAAAATCTGCCCACATGATTCACTCCAGATGTTGTAGAGGTTTCAGCGAATGTGAGAGGATGTATTGTAATCCAGTCTTGGCAAACACACTTCAAAAAGACACACACTGTAGATGTTAGTCAGGAGGCAGCGACACCTCAGACAAGGGAAAACAAACTTTAAACACAACATGGTGAGCAAAGGAAACCTTGTACTTAAGCTTACAAAATGTTGGAATCATCATTAATGAGCTCCTTAACTTGGAGTTGCTCTTGAACGTCCTGATAAATGTTGGGAAGTTTAGTGAACACAAAGGTCAGAGGTCAAGTTCCTTCCATCTATTATTTATAACTTTTATCATTTATGCGAGAGGCAGATTACACCAGTCGAACAAAGAGCCAACATACAAATAATGATTCACACTCGCATCCACACATGTCATCAATTTAGAGTCAGGATTTTTGTCGCTTACTCTACTGACTTTTGAAGCTCCAGCTGGGTCTTGAGTTTCTTCTTCGCTCCTTGGGTCAAGTCGTATTTATTCAAGTCTTCCTCTGTCAGAGCTAAAAACTGAGGAGAGAAAACGGAAAATGATAAGTACCAGCAGCCAAAGTGGTCGACAGGAGTGGACAGTGAAGCTGACCCACCTCCTCCATGGTGAGCTGTTTGAAGACGGGGTAATACTTGTGGAGCCGCAGCTTGCGGAGCCAGTCCAGGATCCCATTCTGCTCTGGTGTGTTGGGCTGAGACTGGGACGGCGGCTGGGAACGGGACTGGGAGTACGACAGGGACTGGGAATGTGAGTAGGATGGTGACTGGGAGTGAGACAGGTGGAGGGACTGGGGCTGACTGCCAGTTTGGGCATGGAAGTGGTGTTTGGAGTGCAGCTGGGGGTGAGAGTACGAGTGCAACTGACTGAGCTGGGGATGCATCTGTGACGAGCCGTCGCCTCCACCTGCCATGGAGCTCTGGCTGGGCAGGGACGGCACAGCGGGAGGGAGGGAGGGAAGCTGCGGCGAGTGCTGAGGTGGGGGAATAGAGGGAGGGAGAGGAGGAAGAGGCAGGGAGGAGAGGTGAGGAGCGGAGCGAGTCAACACGGATCTTTGGGTGCTGACGACGGGTTGGACGCTGGCCACTCTATACACCGCCCTGGGACAGTACAGGACAATCGAAGATGAGGATGAATAATGATAATATATGAGTTAAGGAACTCGGAGAATAAAGATTCTTACCTGTTGGCTCCTCTGTACTGAACCATACAGCCGAGATCTGTGAGGAAAACAAATGAATTTGTCCTTTGTTATTATTTGTTATTATGCTGGTCCTCCAGGACACACATGAGGCAAGAAGTCAGTGAATATAACTTAACCTAATTAGTGAAAATTAGAGAAACACCGCAACCAGTGATTATTTTCATAATTTATTAATTTGTAGCTTTCTCGATTAATCAAGTACTTTCTTGGTCCGTAAAATGTCGTTGAGAAATGTTGATTGCTGTTTCTCAACCCTGGAAATGATGATGTTCTCAAATGTCTTGTTTTGTCCACAAACAAACATGATTCAGTTTGAATGATTTCTTTGTTATGTAGAGCAAAGAAACCAGAAACTATTCACATTTAAGAAGCTGAAAAAAATCAGAAAGCTTGTTTTAACTGTTAAACTCTTTTGCACAATGTATGCTCAAAAATAAAACAAAAATTAATTTGAGGACACAATTAATAAGACAATGTATTAACAGTTTAACAAATGTGTGCTTCATTTTGTTCTGTGTTGCATTTTAATAGAAATTAGCTCACTGACGTTAGAGCCTCAAATTCAGCAGCTTATGAAGGATGGACTGTGAGACCCTGCGATGGAGGACAGAGCTCTGTGTGTTTGTGGCTGCACATCACAACAAGTTCAGACACATTCACATTAGCCCCCATTCCCCGGGGTCTCCTGTGAGTCTGTCATACACACACACACACACGTCTGCGCTTATATCAAAGTGAGGACCCTCATAGACATAATACATTCCCGAGCCCCTTACCCTAACAATCTCAACTATATGCCTAACCCTAACCTAAACCCAATTCGAACCCTAACCCTGAAACCAAAAATGGTGAGGACCAGCCAAAATGTCCTCACTTGGTCTAAATGTCCTCACTCTGTTGGTGTTTATACAATTTTTGGTCCTCACTCTGCAGCAAGTACAAGAACACACACACACACACACACACTGGTTTCCATGACTTCAGAGGACATTGAATTGACTTACATTCATTTCCTGGAGACTTACTCTAACCTTAACCATAATTACTAGTGCCTTAACCCTAACCTCATCCTAACTTTAACACATGTCTTCACCTAAAAAAAATGTAGTAATTTACATCATGGGCACTTGACTTATGTCCCTATAAAGAAGACAAGTCCCCATAATGTGACTGCATAAACAGATTTAGGTCCCCACAACATAAAGAATACCAGGTACACACACACATAAATGGGTATGGACAGAAATGTATGAACACACACACACACACACACACCACTGCTTAAAAATATCCTACCGATGAAGTCACACTCATAGAACCGAGAACACGCACAAACACACACACAAACATAAGGTAACCACACTCTAGGCTTCCCAACACAAACATGCCACACTGAATTCCTGCACCAGACCAAAATAGACCTCACCATCCGCTCTCCCCAACACCCCCAAAACACAGACTTAAAATCCTGCCTGCAGTCTCACCTGTCTCACTTCTTCACACCCTCCAACCAGGACCCAGACCCGCAGCCTTGTCCTTTCTATTAACCCCCAACACACACACGCGCACACACACACACACAGGCGCTCCTCTCTCTGATCACCAACCCCCAAGAACCGTGACATGAAGTCCTTTATCTTGCCTCATGTCTTCTTAGCACCTTCTCCCGCTGCGTCTAAGAATAGGAATCTCCTGTTTTATAAGCCTGCTGCTCCCTATAAACTCATACCAGCTTTATAGACTCAACTTCAACCTTGGGCTACACACATTTATCAGTCAGAAAATACAAGTCGGCTGTTTCTAGATACACTACGGCCTATATGAAGAACTTTATTTTTTACGCAACAAAAGTTTGATGGTACCCGAAATCCTTATCAGACGGACTCAACTTCTGCTATGTCTAATCTCCTATAAATTTATCTAACTATTTCAAAAGCTCTGTGGCTCACATGGCGGTGTAGTGGCCTCGCAGCAAGAAGGTTACCGGTTCGAATCCGAGGGTTCGCTGGTTTCTTCCCACAGGATGGTGGACAGGTGATGGACAGGTGAGCTGTCCTGGGTGTAATAAGGGGGACATCTTATACAGAGGACTCCTATCCCAAGTATGTCAGGGAACTACGGTGGCCTTTGCATACCAAAAAGGATGTAACCACTCATTAACAACTCTCCCCTCTGCAGTTTCCTCCTCCTCCTTTTTCCCTTAGTTTAAGCATCTGTTTTATTTGGGCAGAGCCATTATCCTTTACATGTGTAGTAAGCTTTTGCTTTAAAAAGCAAAATGCAACATCCATTTAGGCTGCTGTGGATAAATAAAAGCCAACTGCTCTGCCTATAGTACATATAAGAGGCTTTTTCCTTTTTTTAATTTTACCACAGTTATACACTTACACAAACATATACATATTGGTAGAATATTCAATTTGTGCCAGTAAAGAAATGCTCCTAAATATTACATGCAGAAGTAGAAATCAAATCCAAATCCAAGGACCTTTTGAGACATCATTTACTACAAGTTAAAAAGAAAAAACGTAAGAGTGAACTCACTAGAGCTGGAGGAAACCGAACAGGTTGGGGCCACAGGAGCAGTCGGAGGAGAAGAAGGTAAAGGAGGGAAGGAGGAGGAGGACTTTGGAGAGAGAGGCCCGGTGGAGGAGAAGAAGAGCTGAACACTGTGGTGCTGTAGGACGTGGCCAGGCAACGTCGTCAGACACCTGGGTGAAGGCAGAGAGAGAGAGACGTGAACCAAAAACACACACAAAGTGGTGCATTACCTCAACAATGTGGTGTGGAGGACGATTAATGCGGCAATATTCTCACTATAACATGCATTATATGGACAATATGGACAAAAGTATTAGACCATTAGACCAACTTTTCAGCCTAACATCCTAGTTTTATTTTGGATGCTTCCATTATTTGACTTTGCACACAGAAATGAAATTATTCCGCAAAAAAACAAAAACTACCAGGGTCAGAATTATTATCCCCCCGATTTTAACAGTCAGTTGTGTCTCCTTTTTGCTGGGTAACAGCCTGCAGTGGTTTGTTGTAGTTTTCAACAAGTCTCTGACTCGTCTCCTGAAGAATCCCAGTCCATTCTTCTTTGGCAAATCTCTCAAGCTCCTCCAGATTTGATGGCCTTCTGGCACGGACCTTCGGGATTTAAGTCAGGACTTTGTGCAGGCCAGTCAATAACGTTCACTCTGGTCTTCTGGAGGTCGTTCTTCACCAGGAGCCATGTATGTTTTGGGTCGTCGTCGTGTTGGAAGATAAAACGACGACCCAGACCCAGTTCTGCTGCTGACTGCTTCAGGTTTTCTTTCCAATTCTTCACATATCCTTCTTTCTTCATGATTCCTTCCACCTTGATGAGATTCCCAGTTCCAGACTCATTGAAGCATCCCCACAGCATAATACTCGCACCACCGTGGTTCACTGTGGGGCCGCTGTTCTTTGGGTTTGAGTTTCTCCAAACATAAACAATGTCTCTGTGGACAAAGAGCTCTAGTTTGGTCTCATCTGACCAAAGGACATGCATACATATGAATAATCTGTGTTAAAAAGTCTTTGCTCTGTTTAAAGGGAATACCTTTAAAACAATGACATTGTCAAAAGGACCTTCCTCAAACTGTTGCCACACAATTGGAAGCACAGCAAATTATTTTGGTATGCAGAGGCAATAAGATAAAGGCCGATTGAAACACCTGAATTCAGGTGTGACCAAATACTTTTGTCCATATAATGTAGTTTGCAAAAGTATAACTCTCCGTCACATATCTTTAGTGAGTCGATTTACTTGCAGTTGGAATTGGTTTGTTATTTTGCAAACTAGCAGCTTCACTCGGCTGTAAATAATTCATCGAGTAGCCAAATCCTCTGTGAGGGAGAAACAACACTTTCATTTAGAAAAACAAGTTAGGATGCTGGTTCTAACCTGGGGTCCAGCTCAGTGGACTGAGGAAGAAACTTCTCCAATCCTTCGTCAGGAAATGTTTGTGACAGCTTCAAAAGAAAGAAACGTTGCAAAAAATGTTTGATGAGTAAATCACACACTTTTTCTTATTTGTATTTATTCTTTATTCTTACATTTCTATATACTGATATTGAATAAACTTTTTTTTCCCCTTTTACTCCTCTCCATTTCTGTTAGTGTTGTTAAAAAAAGGTGTATATTTTCCCATTAAACGAAAGCGTGAAGTGGATTAAAATCATCTATAAGTAAAGTGTGATTTCCTGGTCCTGACCTGGGACAACAGCTCCGTCACCTCCTGCCGAGTTCGGACAACGGACAGCACAAATCCATCCGACCAGCTCACCTGCAGGAGGGGGGACAGAGGAGGAAGGTGACAAAGTGGACAATGACGATCCGGGAACACGTGGAAGAACATGTGCAGGCGTCAGTGCGTCAGTACGTGCGTGCTGTGTACGCTGTACTCACCTCAAACACGTACTCGCCGGTGTCTTCGGTGCCGTGTGTCACGCCCCTCAGCACCACCCTGTCAATCACTGCAGAGAGAAGGGCAATAAAGTCCGTCAAACTGCACAGAAACGAGACGCAAAGGTGTTTCATTTATGTCAGACTTGCTCAGTGACTGTAGCTACTTTTATTTACAACACATGACATCACGCCATACCTTTAATAACACTACTTTGTCTGCTTCAGGAGGCGAGGCAGGTTGGGGCCTATGCACTGTCCTGAAATGTGTGTCATCACATAGAATGGGAATTTTAATGGCGAGACCGCTAAACAGGTGCGTGTCTGTAGTGCATGTGTGTAGATAAAAAGTCCTTTAGGTATCAATGCAGACATATTAGACTCCACAACTCTTTATTTGAACCCACACGAGGCGTGTGGAGACAAGCAGCAGGGGAGGGGAAGGAGGAGGAGATGAATGAAGAGGGAGACAAATGAGGTATGAGGAGTTACTGTCACTGCAGACACACACAGGTTGGCACAGCTATTCTTTTAAGGATACTGCTTTGGTTTCCATTCATTTGGACAGCCTGAACAAAACCATACCCCTAAACTAACCACAATTCAAATCTAAACTTAAACTTAACCGGTTCCTCAGAGATGAGGGTCTGCCTCATTAGGACCAGTTTTATTATGCACAGGGAGGCCTGTTGTACAGATCACCTCTTCAAGGCACAAAGAGTTTACAAATGCAAATACTGTGAACTCAGACCCAGACTGAGCACATGAGGAAGTGACGTCATCCCCACCACAGGGAGAGATCATGTTTTAAAGTTAGGCTGAGGTTAGGGCCAGGGTTAGGGTCAGGGCACTAGTAATTATGGTTAAGGTTAGAGTAAGTCTCCAGAAAATGAATGCAAATCAATGCAATGTCCTCTACAGTCAAGGAAATCAGTGTGCGTGTGTTCTTGAATGATGAACTTTCAAAAAAAAAACTTGAAAGTGAGAACATTTGGCTTGTCCTTTCATCGTTGAAAGGGGCTTTTTTGGGGGGGGGTTGATCTGGTTAAAGGGTTAGAATTTGGTTTAGGTCAGGGTAAGGGTAAGGGTTAGGTTTAGACATTTAGCTGGGATGGTTAAGGTTAGATTAAGGGGTTCGGGAATGCATTATATCTATGAGGGTCCTCACTACGAATGCTGTATGTGTGTGTGTGCATTTTGACATAAGTGCGTTGTGAGTGCATATGTTTCATGTTGACGACAGCTCTGCAGTGTGACCATGAGGTAGTCAGATAGCTGAGCGTTGTGTTACAGACAGCAACAGAGTGACCTGGACAGACTTTCTTCCGCACACTGTGCTGTGGGCACTGGGACACCAGCTCATCACTGAGTGGCTGGTGAAAAACATAACGATTACATTGTTTTTGATTTGAATTTTCCTGATGAGACTGAAGAAATTAATGGCCCAATTCCATTTTTTTTATTTCTACCCCATGCCTTTGGACGTGGGTTACAAGGAGAAGTGTTTAAAAATTAGCTCTCCGAAATGGGACACCTCTTCCTCACATGGTTTTTTTTTACATAAGAAGACATGACACATTTTTGCTGTTATCATCAGCTGTTATTATGTATATTGCTGTATCACTAAAGGCACTATTTTGCAGTAATCTGCAGAAAGCGTTTCATTTAATCATGTTGGGAATGGGATATTTGGAGAGTTGAACATTTCCGGTGCACATAGCATGAGCAAAGAGAAACTACAGATCCACAACGGAGTCGGCCTCGTAGCTGGAAGGTCGCTGGTTCAATCCCAGGAAAGGTCAAGGGCTGGGGTACCCCTGAGCAAGGCATACAATCCCCCATTGCTCACTGAGTGCTGGTGTGCCCATGTGTAAAACAGGATGGGTTAAATGCAGAGGGCAAATTCACTATAATTCATTGGTGCCGGTCCAAAGATTTCTAATTTTGTCGCTGCTTCATGCAAAGAGAATGGGAAACATTTCAGTTGACGTCTCCACATTGCTTGCTGATGCGAGTCAGGTATGACATGACTCCAAGTAATCGAAATAAAATGATACGTTTTATTTATTGGCAACTAATTATGAAGACATGAGGAGGATTTTTTTTTTATTTTTTTCAAAAAAAAACAAAAAAAAAACTTCAACTTATTTAGTTTATTATGTGAGCACTGATATGTTTGACCTCAAATACTGAGGCACATCCTTAAGTTTTATTACAGTGATTTAAAACGCTTGGTGGTGACGACTTCTCCTGAAACCATCCCTGTGTGATATACTACACTGCAGCTCACACACACACACACACACACACACACACACACACACACCTAAGCCTTAGGGCAGCATTCTTCAAGCTTAGTTGCAGCATTCAGATGTGCCAGCATGTCACATCTTGCTTAACTGAGCTTAGCTGAGTATACAGACACTCGCATATGCACGTGCACGCGCACATGCACACACACATGCCAACGAGCATAGATGGAGGGTGGAAGCTGAAACCGTACATACAGTAAGAAAGTATGGCTACACCCAAACAAAGCGCTACAGCTCCACATTAAAGCTAATCTGCCTCCATATAAACAAACCTAAAGTTTGCAGAAGGGCCCTTCTGCATGGAGTTTGCATGTTCTCCCCGTGCGTGCGTGGGTTTTCTCCAGTTTCCTCCCACAGTCCAAAAAATTGCAGATTAGGGGATTAGGTTAATCGGACACTCTAAATTACCTGTAGGTGTGAATGTGAGAGTGAATGGTTGTCTGTCTCTATGTGGCCCTGTGATGGACTGGTGACCTGTCCAGGGTGTGCTCCGCCTCTCGCCCTATGTCAGATGGGATTAGGCACCAGCGACCCCCGCGACCCCCATTTGGAGGATAAAGTACTAGAAGATGAGTGAGCGAGTGAGTGAGTGATCACTCAGGTTCACCGTACACGCATGTCGACATTTTCTCCTCTGCAGCAGTTTGCTTACTTCCAGAGCGTGTGCTGCTAACTACAATCAACAAAGCTGAAGACAAGAGCAGGTATTTATTTTAGACCAGAGCACTCAAGTCGCACGTATTGAGCGTGAGACACACGCTCACACACGACATTTCTCACACTGGGAAAAGATAAAACTCACCGCACATGAATTAGTAATCTATGAGTGGATGATGCAGGCAGGCATATTGCTCTGCGTAGTTCATTCATACAGATGTCACACAGATGTGCACAAAAGTGCACGGATGCTGTGAGTGCATGCACAGATTTCAGACAAAATGGAAGTCAAAGGCCACTGTCAGGTTTTCACTTCTGTTATATTTAATTTATTATAATAGTGGCTTATTAAAGTGTAAGTTTTTTTTTTTACACTGTTTGTGTCATCTATTAAGATTTAAAGATGTCAGGAGAGAAGCAGGAAACTATTCTTTCATTCTGGACAGAAGATGGTCAATGCTTTTTAAGGGTACAATTTGGGGCCAAATGTCTCTTTGATCCATTTGTCTTTTCGGCTCTGAAAGGCAAAAATTAAAGAGGACATTCAGTGGAAAATGACATTTCTGATGGTTTTTTGGTGTGTCCCCGTGTCCTTCCTGTATCTAAACATCACTAAAGTGTCACAATAAACACTTCAGCCACTTCAGAGAAAGAAGGGCTTCTCTGTTTACCTGCACTCAAGCAACTAGCACATTTGGCCGTGCAACAGCTACTCCCAGTCATGGGCGTGAACATTCAACTTGAAGAAGAAGAAGCACCGCGGAGCAGTCAGTCAGCTGGTAGCTGTCCAACCACAAGAGACTCAGTGTTCTGGGGGGCGGGGCCTTAGCTCAGAAACAGAGTGCCTGTTCAGAGGCTGGCAGAGAGCAGCAATAAACTGGCTTAATCTGAAGAGACTATGAGGTTTTTTAATTTATCTAAGTAGACATCAGTAACCTCGATTTTTGGTTCAAAAATCAAGGTTCTATGTGACCTTTAAACAATTTATTTGGTTTAGTTGGAATTTGTCCTTTATTAGATTAGAACATATTTTCTTCCAACACTAACCAAAAACCATTAAACCATGACATAAAAACCAGGTAGTGTGGATGATACCAAAAACAAAGGAACACCTCAATGAAGGCACAAACAGTAGAGAATATTTGCGTTACGGGAGTCCATCTGTATTGTCATTGGTGGAGGATCATTGTGTTATTCTAGGGTCAAAGTAACAACTTTAACACAAATTCAGTAGTTTAAAAACAACAACTGTAGCAGCTCACCTTTACTTCCTTTCCCTTGGTGGGACTTTGTTAGTGCTGCTGTGTCCGGGCCTTTCCCAGCAGGTACAGAAAGGGAAAGATGAGGAGGAGGAGGAGGGGGAGAGACAGGGAGGTTGGGGAGAGGAGTTGTGAGGTCTTGGCTGACTGCTCCGTCTCCTCGTCCCATGGTGACCCCTGACCCTGGTCCTGACACTGTGCCAAACTCCCTGCTCTGGCTCTGGAGTTCAGTGGTGAGAGATGAGGAGAAGCAGGTTAGCACTGAAGGACAAAGGTCAAAAGGTGACCACATGCAGCACTAGACAAACATACTGCAACAGTGTTTCCTTCCCATTTACAGGGGAAAAACCCAACATACGTATGTAAATACATACAACCATACGCACAAAGGCACTCACACACACGCACAGCATGAGGTGGTAGATCTGAAAACAATTAAACGTGCGACTGCCACATCCGCAGCCTGACAGCTCTCTGCTCTGTGCGTGGAATCTAACACTGTCTGTACAAAAGAAAATGGAAATCAGTAGGGAAAAAATCACGAGGAGGCAAAAGAAAAGTGCTGAAATGTAATAAAAAATGCGTCCCAGATATTTGGACCACATATGAACCTCCCTTAACACAGTAGTGAAAACTATAAAACCCAAATGTGTGTGTGTGTGTGTGTGTGTGTGTGTGTGCTGCCTCCCCTAAACAAGTCAGTTTAACTCTGATATTAATTTAGACGCCGACATTGCTTTCTTTTATAGATATATAAAACACCCTCATAACAGGGTGATTATACAGGTCTGTGCAGGTTCTACACGTGTGTGTGTGTGTGTGGGTGCTGCTGTTCAAACCGCTGTTGTTGGATCCCACAAGAGAAAACCAACTTTAACTGTTTTTCCTCTGGAGTGACTCGACGTCCAGCTGCTTTGTGTTAAAATACGCTGAAGCGAGTTGACGTTGAACCCTGAGGGAAGCACTGGCTGCAGTGAAGAGTGAAAATGTGTCTTATCGCGCTAAGATCACCATACAAGGTCACATTAAAGACCTTATATAGTGATAAACCTGTTGTTTCTGACTTTGAAAAATGTGTCACTGATCATCTTAACAAATTTTAATGATTAAAGAAGACACTAAGTGTTAAAATGTAAGTTTCATATAGAAATTGAGCAAAATTCTCTGCATGGAGACATATGCACTGAAGCTGAACACACACACAAACTTGTTTTTATATCTTAGTGAGAACACATTTTAGTCATACATTGCTTACTAGGGATGAAATAATTATTCAATGAATCAATTATTAATTGATTACAAAATTAATTGTTGGTTTTTCTGATTTCAGCTTCTTAAATGTGAATATTTTCTGGTTTCTTTGCTCCATAAAACAAAAAAAACAAACAAAAAAAACATTAAAATTAAATAATATTGGTGGACAAAGCAACAGCATTATTTCCAGATTTAAAAAACAAAAGAATGAACATTTTTCAACATTTTCAGATTTTCTTATTTTATGGACCAAACTTTTACATGTTTAATTGGGAAAATAACTGACGGATTAGTTGCAGCTCTAACTCTTACCCTAACCACGACAGCTACAGTAAGTGCCCAACAATAAAACCAGTCTTAACACTGGAAAAAGCACCTTTAAAGTTATGGAGCCCAGACAAAAAGTCCCCACGAGGTCAAAGTGTCCTCCCAAAGATATAAAAACGTTACATTAAAACACATGCACACTGGTCTACTTGCTTTAGTGGCGACCAAATCTGCGAACGCTGCAGTAAACGCACTGGTATTAAACTCCCTGTTCAAAAAACATGTAGAGCAGCAGTGTTCACCTGTGTTGGACCCAATTAAAGCATGTTTGTTTGTGAGACTGTCCTCTCCACCTAATGCACTGCCACACACACATAGTGACCTACTCGCTTAAGTGGGGACTTAAAGTCAGTTTGTTAGTGTTTAAACAGAACATGAACAGAAATGGTTCGGTATCAAAGCACCAGTTTAAGTAGAGAAGAAACATTTTCACCACTTTAATCACAGTTTAACTTCATACTAAACTCTCTCTCTCTCTCTCCACCTTTTTTCCAAATCACAATCACATTTACGAGAGGCTGAAATCATGACTGAAATATGATCCGACAAAACAGCCAAGTTGAATTTCTCAGCAGCGGAATCCACTCCTGAAACTTTTAACGCGCTTGTTGACGTGATGTAAAGTCTGTGGCCGAGCGGCAAGGAAGCGGCCACTGCCTGGCCGCTTCCTTGCACTGTGGCGAGTATAAATCTGGCTGTAGAGGAGACGCAGACTGTTACAGCCTTCAGTTATTGTGTCAAATATATCAGCAGGAGGGGACACGAGGCCCGGCTCAAAGCTGTGGATAATGTATGTGGCTCCTCTGAGTTCACAGTGAAACCCTGTCATTCCCTTCAGAGCACAGAGAGAGCGAGCATTTAAAAACTTCCTGGGGATTCACTGGAGACACACGCGCACACGCTCGCAGAAGAACACACACACACACACCACAGAGAGTTGATTTCAGCACGGAGAAAATGTGCTGACCTGCACTAAGCAGGAGCCAAGGGCAACAAAACACTAAATACAAACGCTCCTCTCTGAGCTGGGTACTTTCCCTTCACTGCACATGTTTAAGCACAGTGCCTGCCCGCTTCTGTGCATGTGTGCGTCTTTGTGGGAGACAGAAACAAAATAAAAGTCTTTGACTCCATTTGTCTCTCTCTCTCTCTCTCTCTCTATCTGTTCCAGTGTTCCATCTGTCCTGAGTCATGCCTTCAAATCTCTGCAGGAGGATCCCAGATGTTACTCGAACAGCAGCTTAATGAACCATTCACTTCGCTGCATCACTGGGAATTCCCCTGCACCCCCTCCCCCTCCCGTCATCCACAACCTTTTATTACAACACAGTCCAGGCAGAGGCATGTACATTCGGATGTAAACAGCGTCCAGCATTTGGATCATTGATAATGTTCGGCGTTTTACAGCATTGCTCCACATGTCCGACATGGGACACAGTGAAAATCAACTCATTCTCACAGCTTTGCACTGACTTCTTATGTAAACTCATGACACGGAAATAAATTCTGTGACCTACTTTAGGTTTTTTACGATTTTTGTCTCCAATATCGATGTGACAGAGTCATTTGAAACCTTTTAAACTAGTGAAGCTGTTAACAACATATTTGTGCCATTTCAAACTATTTGAACAACGTAATTCTCCAAGTTTGAAATAAACAGCCCACAACATGGCTCAAGCTAAAATGTTGATACTGCGATACATATATAGGATTTATTGAATTTTACATTTGGAGGATCACATTGGCTCACCCCTAATTTGCATACATTTATATAAATTTACATAAATTAAAATTTGATAGGAATATTTTTTTTGCAGATTTTCAAAGTCTTCAAAAGCAATTTTATTAAATTATTTCCATAAAGGAACATTAAGCGCACGGTTGAGTTTGAGTTGCAGTTTTGCGTCATGGTTTTCGGTTCAGTTTTTATGTTTTGCACATTAAGAAAAAACATTTGAAATAGTCACAGTTTCGTTGTATTTATGTTCTATTCAGACATGACGACTCTCGAAAACTTCCACCAGTTTTCACAACATAAAGAGCCAAATAAATTCAGCCCGTATTGGCATTACATGTAAATTAAGTAGCATTGTTTATGGTTTCATAACAAAATACTTCCAGTATGGATACATTTTTCACATTACACTGTACATTCTAGTTTTAGTGACTGAAATTGCAACTCTGCTAATCTCCTTAAATCTTTGTCTGGGAGGAGCACGACAGCTTTTGTTATTTCTTTGCGTTTGCGTCTGAATTTGGGGGAAACTGAACAGACTTCTTCCTCGCTCCTGCCGCAGAAATGCCTGTGCGATGCCGGCGTAAACGTGGGAAATTCACGTTACATGCGTTACTGCTTGATTTCCTCCTCCACTCTCCGTTCTCCGCTGACACCAACGCTGCATTGTTTGGCTTCGGTTTAGTTTCCACGCTGCGCGACGCGTCATTCCTATCGTGGCGGCTAATTGGACAGCTAGTGCTGCGTTCATGAACGCGGGGGGAAAAAAAGGAAGTCGCGTATAAACACAGTTGCGTACAAACCAAACCATGTAGAATCTATTTATAGAGAATATATATATATATATATAATTACTGTAGTGAAATATTGTGGTTTACGCCCCCAAACTGAACCGTATGTTGAACACCAAAAAGGTGGAACATTCTTCAGAGACAAAACTACACACTTCTTCTTTTGCATGAATTTGCATGTAACCAGATACAAACTAATACATAAAACTTTTAATACATTAAACCATTATTTTCATAATCTATTAATCTGTTGATTATTTCCTCAAGAAATTTGTTTGGTCCATAAATTGTCAGCAAACCAGTGTTTTCCCAAACCTGGAAATAATAATAATGTTCTCAAATGTCTTTTTTTTGGTCCACAAACCAAAATTTTTCAGTTTTAAGGATTTATTTATTTTTTTATATGGTGCAAATAAACCACAAAATATTCACATTTAAGAAGCTGAAAAATCAGAAAAGTTGTTTGAATTATTGAAAAGATAATCAAAATAGTTGATGATTCATTTAATAATCTATTAATCAAATAATTGCTGCAGCCCTAACTGACAGGGCAAAATGAATGTGAGAATTTTTGATAAACAACTGGGTCGGAAATTAGCTTCCTGCCATCAAACCTTAACAGCTTTGCCAACATGAACCTGATGCTTAAATAAACATAGAAGAAAAAAGAAACAGCAGAGACAGAGTGACAATGGAGGGGGTTTTTTGGTATGTCAAGGCAACCGTAGTTCCCTGACTCGCCTGGGGAAAAACAGGGTTGAGCGTTGGGTTGCACTCTTGCCGTCTCACCATTCTAACACTAGTGAATATGAGCACAGACAGACCGTGGCCACGCGGCTCTTTACCCTGTGCCAGCAGGTGCAGTGTGTGCGGCACGGTTGGCAGGCGGACACGGGCAGGCAGAAAGCGCTGGCGCCAGGCGTGGAGTGGACAGCGGGGGACGAGGAGGCCGGCGGCAGGGACGTGGTCTGCTGACAGTGGTGCTGTGGCTGAGTGTGACATGCAGTAGCGGCAGCTCGTTCCCCGCCAGGCTCCACGGCTGGAGCCTCTCCACTGCTGCTAACCTGGAACAACCAACAGGTACGATAAGGCTACAAATATGACGACTGATCCCATCCCCCCCCCCAGTGTCTGAGGGACAGACAGGACAATCATTCCTGCTGCTGGAAGACGGTCCACTCAGTTCCACTCACTGTTGGAATTATTTTATATCTTTGCCGTTTCAGTCTCAAACATTTCAGTTTTCTGTTGACACAGGAAACATTTTATTAAATTACTATTGAGTTAATGCACGCTGGCCGTGTTTTTTGAGGTTCGGTACCAGCCAGGAACACTTAGGCTCGTTCTCACTGAAAACATAACCACCAGCGGGGACACAAGGAAAAACAAATTCCCTTACTGCAGCCTGCACCTGTGCAAGACTACAAAATCTCCATTACACTTTATCTTGCCATTGGGCAGCCATTTTGCAATTGGAAATTTAAGTTTCAACCGCTCAATCCTTGCACCAAATTCCATAAAGAAAATCGAATATTTCACATGAAGGCACCCAGGAGATGTTGATTCCCTTCTGTCTCCACCAGTATGTGTGCAGGTGTTACATTTTGTTATTTTATTTCACTTTGGTGTTTGAAAGGTTTACCTTAGTGTCACAGTCTTACTAAACAAGGCAGCAGTAAATCAGCAGCTCTGATGTCCCTGTGAGACAAAAACACTGATTTTCTCCATGGACTTTGGTGTGGGAGAGTGAGAAGTTCACACACCTGTTTCCAGTGGGAAAAGACTGTCCAAACATGAGGTAAACAAACCTCCACCAAGGCCACTTGGTTTCCCACTAAATATCAATACACTATTTTATCTCATAAGGTTACTTATTTGTATTAAAAAAACAAACAAAAAAAAACAGATTTGTATCTGGACCACCAGCCTAATTTAACCATTTCTTCCTTGGGCCATAACCTACATCATCCATAACCTTCTTTTACCATTTACCACAGACAAATATACATTGGATACACCTGATAACACAATATTTTTCTATCTCTGTTACATTGTGTGATTAGTTTTGACATTATAATAACAAAGGTTGTCTCAAGTTATTTGTTAAAAGCTGTACAGTGTAACTTAAATGCAAACAAACGTTCAAAACATTGTCAAATGGGTTGACACAATGCTGATTAAGCCTCGTTCTCCGTCTTGCTCAGTATAGCAGTGTTTTGTTGTTTGTGTCTGCGGAGACACAGAGGCATTTTACATCACGACTGACAGAGGGAAGGCGGACGCGTTACAGCTACGCAAGTGAAAAGAATCAGCAGCAGACTTTAGGTCAAGGAAATAACTGATGTTTTTTTTTTTAAATGTGAGTTAGGTGAAAGGAATGGTTCAAAACTAATGGTGAACTGAGGTTAGATATAAAAACCATTTCAGCATGATTCATTTTACAATTATGACAAGAAATGTGTTTTGAAACATTACATAACACAGCGTTTTTTTCCCCCCAAAAAACCTTAAGTGGCTTAGAGCCAGTTATTCTGGACGCCATGTGCTGATTATACTTTGTAATAACAAAGCTAAAGCTTTGACAGAATTTAATTAAAAATTGCTGGTGTTGTCGCAGAAATGTATAAAGATGATGGATTTACCGGAAAACAGGTTGTCTTTTGGTTCAGTCGCTGCTGCTCTCGTTTGCTGTCAGTTTTCCCCCATATATGTAATTTACTTTGTTCACCCGTGAATAACACACGCGCGTGAGGTCTGTTGTTGTGATAACATGCAGCCTGTCATCGGCTGAGTCTCACCTGTAATTTTGGCGTAAAGCAACATGCGAGTGGGCTCTCATTTGTAACATATTTCCTGTGCTGGTTTGAGTTTCACCTGCGATGATGAGACTTTCTTTCCTCTGAGCAGGTGAAAGCCTCACCCTTGATGGATGGATGGATGGATGGATGGATGGATGGATGGATGGAGGCGGAGATAACTCACAAAGACCAGCTCTGTTCAGATCATCAGATTAGACCATTTTTTGTGCAGCTTTCTCTTCCTCACATTAAGAAACCACTTAAGAAAATCTGAGTGGACGAGACATAAGCTTCTTTTATGTGCTGGAACATGTTTTTATGGACATAAACATGTGCCACGATGCATCTTATGAGATATTTCAGGTTTTCTTTTTTTAAGTGTTATTGTATGAGTTAGTGACAGACAGTGAGGGCTGATTGGGCTGTGTACGCTCCCTTTGCTGAGAACATGGCAATATCACTCTCTCTCTGAAAACATGACTGCACATGGGAATGCAAGAAAAAATGTCTTTTAACCCTAACACTTAACAAAAGGCTTAAATCTACTACAGGGCATCAATATGCTGTTTTATTTCCCTGTAAACTGCCTTTTTGTTTTTTTAAACTGGAAATTTAAGTTTGTGTCACTTTGTAAACGGCTCGCTCCCTGTGTCGTATTCCATAGAGAAAATCAGTGATTTCACATCACAGCACACAGAAGTTGTTGCTCTACTGCTTCCTTTTTCAAATTTACTATTTTTCATCTTCAATGTTTGAAATCCTTACTCTGGATTTAACATATGTATTTACAGAAAAAGGCCGCAGTGGAGCAGCAACTCCTGTGTCCCAGTAAGTGAAAAACTGTATGGACTTTGGTGCAGGAGAGAGAGTCATTTACAAACTTTAGTTTCCAGTTGGAAAGGTGGTCTTGAATGGGGAGATAAAACCTTCAAACCTGTTTTTAAGTGATCATAGACTTAAGTGGCATTGTACTAAGTAGCCCAAATGTGTTTTTCCTTGTATCCCTACCAGGGCCGGCCTAAGCCTTCCTGGGGCTCTGAGCAGGATTGGGGGTCCCACAACATTGGAGTAAACTGTGCTATTACTGATATAAATGTAACACAATAAACTGCATTAAAAGTAGTTGTTAGATGTTAATCCTGGTTATTTAGGTTTTTTTTTTAACCCTGGAGGGCAGTAAAATCACAAAAGTAGTCTAGCATTAATTTTAAATTTCACATTCAATGTGAAGCACTAAGTGTGGTGATGCTGAACGTGTATCACCACACTTAGGTGATCAGGCTATATACTGATTTTCTAACTTGTGAACTTGAATAAGACCCAGTGACCTCGGTGACCTGTGTGTGGTGAGCCTCGCTCTGACCTGCAGGGTGTCCTGGATCTGGCTGAGCTGCTGCCTCAGCACCTGCTTCTGGTGGAAGCTGAACGCCGGGTGGTTGGAGGCCATGGTGAAGAGCAGCAGAAACTGCTCCTCTGTTCTCCCGTCGTTCAGCGCCAGACCGTAGTTATTGATCACCGTGTCCGTGTGGGTCAGTGTCCGGTACAGGACCCCCGCCGCCTCCCGGTTGTCCGAGCCGAGCAGGGCGAGGGACACGAGCAGTTTGCTGCGCACCACCTCGTCGGTGATGTTGGTGAGGCCCGACAGGTCGGCGGGGTTGTTGGCTTTGATCTCCGCATCCCGAAGAGAGTGGTAGTCCTTGCGGGCCAGGTCCTCCAGGCAGGAGCCGAGGAAGCGGAGCTCGATGGGGACGCAGAGGTCCAGCAGCCCGCAC
The DNA here is from genome assembly GCA_016785285.1 of Brachirus orientalis. Taxonomy (NCBI): domain Eukaryota; kingdom Metazoa; phylum Chordata; class Actinopteri; order Pleuronectiformes; family Soleidae; genus Brachirus; species Brachirus orientalis. The sequence goes on from JAFBJR010000549.1 coordinate 296,589, forward strand.
AGGAACTCAGCTCTCTGGGCCGAGGTGAGGGAGGAGAACCAGCGGTACACCCCCTCCCTCTGGACACAGCTGCGGCTCTCCACCATCCTCATACATCCACGAGAAAAGTTTTCGGAAATGTCCAAAGCCAGGAAAGTTGACAACAAAGGGGGCGCGCGCGTGTGTAGGCGACGCGTGCGTGCGTAATTGCGCGTGAGCAGCGCCGCTCTCAAGTTCTTTGTCAACTTTCACTCAAGTCTCTGCTCACATTCTCGGTGTTTGCTTTGACACACGGCGACGCAACAGTCGTTTCGTCTGCTGGCGGACAAACAGAAGGCCTGTCCGGGGACAAAGTCTCCCCAAACTCGATCCAACTGAGAGTTTTTCCTTCCCCCCACGGAAGTCAGGAGCTCCTCCACCGTGTCCTCCTCCGCCGGCCGGACCGCAGCTTCCCCGGAGGCGCAGACGCAGCTCTTCAGTCGCAAACAGTTACAGAAGATGAAAACTGTCAATTACACAGAGACATTTTAGGTCGGAGCCGCCCCACTCTGCTGCACAACAACCCCTTCCTGTTGAGCTGCTGCTCCTCCGTCCTCATGGTTTCCCAGAACTTACGCACGGACGGAGCCTCCTCAGGAGGAGCAGCAGGAGGAGGAGCAGGAGCCACCAGGTCTGCACCGCCCGCAGGAACCGTGCTGTGCTGTGCTGTGCTGTGCTGGGCTGGGGTTAAAGTTTAAAAACGAAGCGAGTGTGGCCTAAACAAGCCACTGCTGCTGGAAATACCATTTTAACACGAGCGAGACGTTACTTCATCACACACCGCGGTGGGAAAAAGGAAGGAAAAACCTCGCCACTCCCAAAAAAGGGTTAAACCAGAGTCCACGAACAAGTTTATCTTAAAAAGTAGTTTCACGTTTCTGCTTCTGCCATGAGTGCTGGAGTCGATATAAAAAACACAGCTGTGTTTAACATTATCCCAACTCTGGCAGCAAAAACCAGCCCACCACAAGGAAGAGGCCCGCTCTGATTGGCTGAGAGTCCTGTCCGTAACCAGTGTCTCTCTCGTGATTGGCACATCCGCTCCTCAACTATGTCACGTCTTTCTCATGCGCTCAAGCATATTATCTCAGCAGCTCACAGTCACAGAGAAGTGGGGCGTTCAAGCGCCAGGTGCACGTGGCTTTGGTGAGCTTCTGCCTGAACAGGAAACAATTCAAAAGTTTAAAGTACAAGACTCTACAACGGGGGTGTCAAACTCATTTTACTTCACATACAGCACAATTTGATCTAAAGTGGGCCGCACCAGTAAACATAATATACTGTAAACAACACAAACTCCAAAGTTTTCCCTTTGTTTTACATTTAATGAAGTGTCTTTTTTAAAAGGACATATTATGAACCTGAATTTTTGTGAGAGAAAAAATGTGCATGTACATTTTAAAATATATTTTAATATTATGCATTTACACATGTGCATTACAAATTACAGATCCCTTGGATCTATAAAGCACAAAGCATTTAGTCACAGGTATCTGGAACTGAAAAAATATAGTATTCCACATCATGATGAGGTTCACAAATTCACCCTGCGGGCCGGATTGGACCCTCTTGTGGGCCGGTTGTGGCCCGCGGGCCATATGTTCGACACCCCTGCTCTACAACAGTCACTGTAGGCTGCACGTGACGCGAAGTTACTCACCCATGTGCAACACAACACTGTCACTTTCACATAAGCACAATATATATTTGGTTTGCATTGTAAATATTAAGCCCATTCGGTACTAATTTTGGTGAACTGATGTATATACTGTACAGTCCATTCGTTTTTTTTTATCATTTAAATAGTCAATATTGTCTTTATTGTACATTCGTAGATTTATTACCTTCACCTTTACTGTCTTTGCTGCTGTAACAATGTAAATGTCCCCACTGTGAGACTAAGAAAGGATTTTCTTACATGTATCTTAACAGGTGAGTTTTGTTTTTTTCTGTACAATTATGCATCAAAGCAGGGACTGTCCAAGCCTAGACAGATTTTGATTTTGGGCACCTTTGTTATTGTTCTGTTATTTACACCAAACCAGTGTCACTCTTGTTTTGTTTTTAAAACCTAAGAGAGCAGTAAAAGAACTTAAGTAAACCAATTCAATGACTTTGGTTTTTAAAACATAGAACAGCTGTGCAAATATGCACTAACAGAGCCAATCTTCAACTCTAAAATAAAACAAATGACTTCAGCTCAACACTACTTAGACATCTAAAGATTTCTACATTACTTTAATATAAAAGAAAAAAAATGTGTCCACACACCATTGGGGTTAGCAGCGGCTTAGTTTGCTTATTTATGCCTTGGGTCGACTCTGCATCACATAGTTGTTTTAAAAAAGTGAAATAAATGTGTTCGCTTTTTTTTTGCTCTTGATTATTTCATTCATGTCTAACAATGTTTTTTTTTTTTTTTTTACATTTTTACAGGATTACTTGTAATTTATTATTATCATCATCATCACTATTAATGAAAGATAATATATACCAGACATAACATATATATAATAATTGATAATGTTGGCTTGGTAAAAGGTAAGAGAAAGGTAAAATCACAACTCTGGTCTGTCATCGTCCGCTTTAACTTATAGGTTACATTGGTATCTGACATGTGCCACTTTTTATATCGTCTTTAAGTGACATTGTGCATCATATTTGGATGTAACCTTTTCCTTTTTACCCATACCCTGACATTGTTTTACAAAAGTAGTACGTAGTAGTATAAAATCCTCGTAAGGAGTTTCAAATTGCATTAGTGTATAGGAAGTTTTCCATATTTATCCATTAAAATCACCATATGTATATAATCCCATATTTAAACCAAAAAAGTAAGATTCATAAATAACCTTACCTTAATTTGTTTGTAATTTCAAATAACTCTAAAATGTAGAATTTAGTGTAATTTCATGGCAGTCGGGCTTCATTTTAAACACATTATACTTTGTATTCTACACAGAAGCATCATTAAGTAACCTTTGCTGTATCATTTCTGTCATTTAACAAATCCTGCTTTTAATTGTAGTTCATAGCTATGACCAGAAGATGGCGGCATGTAACCATATTATTGTTTGCGCTGTTGGTTCATGTTGATAAACCTGCTGAAGGGTGTGCTGTTGCATCCTAATTGTCTGTTCACAGAGGATGAATTTAATTTATTGCTTCTCTCTAATCTTGTTTTCCTTCTACTCGACCTTTCGTCTCGTGCTTCCTTCTCTGGAATCGTCATCGTCGTATCAGCCCAGCTCTCCCTCGCTCCCCTGGGCTCCCTCTCATTAAAAACACTGGGCTCTAGATGTGGATCACGCCGCCCCCAGTTACAAACCATGCCCCCCAAATGTTTACACGGTGTGGTCACATCAAGACGTGGAGAGAACATTTAGATAATATTGCTATAGTAACTGACCCCCCTCTCTCATTAGGACCAGGTTTTGGCCAACATGAGGACTACTGGTCCTGACAAGGTCAGTGTTTATGCCAGAAAATGTCTTAGAGAGGTGACAAATAAGAGTGTGAACACCCACGTATTTGTAGTTATTCCTGTTAGAACCTTCATTCTGTTAGACAGCTTTAACCTATTAATCCTTATTAAAACCTTAACCATAACCAGGTAATGTGGATCCCGATCACACGTACTCTATGCGTCAACTGAAATGCTTCCCATTCTCTTTGAATGGAGCAGTGTCAAGCGTCACCAAACTGCATCACGGATACGCTGCAGTTGTGAAAGTTGTGAAATGCTTAACCTTCCAAGCATCAGCTTGACTGCCAGTCAATCAAATCACTTCATGCAAATATAGACAGGTATGAGCCCAGGGGTTTCAACCTCAAAATACCTGGAGGCCAGTGAGTCTGATCAAGAAGGAGCCGATCTGGAGAAAGAAACATATGGAAAAAACAATTGTTCAGTGGGTGGGCACTATGAGCTTCAATTACAATACAATATTCCCTCACAGTATTACAATAAAGATATTCATCATGATATTTAACACAAATTCAAAGTAAAAGTGCTTGTTTGGATATATAATGTAAACAATAAAACACCAAATAAGCTAATGTAAATTTAATGTTAATAGTAATATGATAATTACATTACTTTTATAAAAAATATTGATCGCATAAATATTTATTATTATATTCTGTCTGTATTCTATCTGGCAGATTCTGTGTTTGATTTGGCCCGCGAGTTAACGTTTAGCGAAAACACGGAACAAACAGAGCCAATCTCTTTAGCAATATTAGCAACTGTTGCTACATAGTTAGCAATGCTCTGTTAACAACCTACAATAGCTGACTTTGGCACAAAACGTCAGACCCGTCCCGACTCGGATCCGTGCGAGTCCGGTGTATCCTTTACCTAAACCTAAACTAGTTATGTTTTACCTGTCACTTTAATGTAAATGAATGGAATAAATGGAAATGAGGTTCAACCTCATGAGGGTCGGGGTTGGTCCTGATAAGGTCATTCTATATACAGCACTAGAAAAGAAGTACCAAAAAATTAGCACACGCCCAGATATTAAAGACAGGAGCCAAGAGTCATTTTCTTTCCAACACTTTCATTATTTTCTCCACACAACTCAAAAAACAAAACAGAGTAATTCCAGGAAACAGAAAGAAAGAAAGAAAGAAAGAAAGAAAGAAAGAAAGAAAGAAAGAAAGAAAGAAAGAAAGAAAGAAGAGAAGTAAACTATAGATAGCTTGGCATGCGTTTGCATGCTGCAGACTAACAGGGTGGTGCAGGGCATCGTCACCAGGCTGATGCCATATAGCAGAGTTTGTGAAACCAGTTTGTGTACGGGACCCAAAACAACAAAAACAAAAACAAGAAAACAGTGTTCTGCCTCTCAGGTTGCAGGCACATAAGAGTGAGCTCTTGAAATAATGTAGTGAAAGTGCCAGGATTGAACCTGCTGCTGAGTTTGAGTTCCCTACCCACACTTTGAGAAATGCAGCGACACACACGCACACACACGCGCACGCACATGCACACACACATACACACACCCTGCCCCCTTTAAGTTGTTACCAATGGCAATGGACTCAGCCACTCCGTCCCATCACGTGGGAGGATGAAGATGCACGCACACACACACGTTCACACACTTGGATGAGCATCCGTGTGCACGCATGCAAACAAACACAGAGGCTGGCTTGTCAGGAAAAACTCAGTGTCTCCACTTGATGGTGAAACATGAATTTTTTTCTGACTGCAAATTAGAAAACAAATGTCAGATTTCTTTAAATATAATCTGTAGGTGAGGGACAAAGTTTTGGGGCTGGAAGTTTTCTGTTCCTCCAAAATCAAATCTGGGTGCAATAACTGAATTATTTGTTATATTTACCTCCACCAAGCTTATATTTTCATGTTCTCATGCAGTCAATAGTTTCTTCCAGTCAATAGTTTTTGACGGATCAACCTGATTTTTTTGTGACAGGCAGGTGATCACCCAACGACATCCTCATTATGTTTTGGTAAAGAAATCTCTATCTCATAATAGGTAAAAACTGAAAATCATATCTCAGATTACAGATTCAACAAAATGGTCTTCTGGATCCAGTGGTTAAAAACGTAGACATTTCAGGGGCCTGTCTGTGAAACACAGGTGACAACGTTGTTAAGCCTTGGAGGAGGCCTGCGCTGTCTGAATTCTGTTGTATCATAATTAAAGTTTTATCCAGGTATGTATTTTGTTAATCAGTTCTTTGCAAAATGGTAAAGCCAGGGTCATACTTTACACGTGTCTGCAAAGGTTTGCCAGGGTCTGCATGATCTAAATTTCATCATCCACTCATTTCCACTGTGATGCATGCAGACGCCACATGGACGACTGCAAGCATATGGACAGTTTGGGTCCGTGAGGACTGTCAACAAAGAAAGAACAACCATGGAAGCTTGCTTGACATTACATCAGGAAGTCGGCTCGTTCCCACACACGTGCAACTCAGCGCTCAAAGAGTACAAGGAAATACAAAGGGGGGGGGGGGGGGGGAAACCCGGGGGGGGGGGGGGGAATACCTGGAGCGAAATAATCTCTTCTGGAATGGATTGTGAGACGAAATCTGCATGTGTGACGCAGTAGACTGACGGTCACCCTTGTTTAGTGTGGACTGAACCGGGGTATGTACTGTACATGCATGTGGAAATACAGTACAAAGCACAAAACACGGAATGTATGACCCCGGCCTTACTAACAAATAAACCTTACTAACAAATAAACGGGAAGTATATGTTACTTCCCAACAACTAAAAGCATAGCACAAAAAAGCAGGAGGGAGAAAAAGGGCCAGCAGTTGGTTACGTCATTTTTGTGAGAAATTAAGTTAGGTTATTCCCCAACTTTCCCTTGTGCCTTATTCAACGCAACCGTAGGTAGCGTTACTACCACAAGCAGGACTTCCAGTCTACTTTAAGTTAATTTTGTAGTTGTAGAATTTGGCCTGGGTCTTGGACAGGTTGAGGAAAATCTAAGAAATGAAGGCAGTGAATCCAAAACCTCGATCCTGAGCTCGGCATCTTATCACGCCTTAACAGAGTGACATCGTATCACCAAAATCCTCTGACATCTGCTGTTTTTTTTTTTCCCTCCAAACACTGCTCCAATCAAAACCTAACACGTCTCATGTGCTTCTGGAGTTTTTCGTCTTTGCACTCAGAGTCAATGCACAGCTATGACATTACAGTACGCATGCATTGTTGTAGTTTCATCAGTTGGTGCTACAAAAGCAAGGCAGGTGGCATATAGTGCTTTTTCTTTTTCTTTTTCTTTTTTTAATCAAACATATTGCAAGTAAAGTATAAAAAGATGTTCCGTTTTGAGAGAAGCAGTGAGAGACACTGGTTTTTGTTGTTGCGCACGCATCACTGAAGGGAGCATTTCCCTCCAAATGATGCTGCCAGTGGTAGAGTAGGCGCAGGTCTTTGCCAAGGACGATCATCATCGAACCACCACCAACACAGAGTAAAGCTCCATCCTCTAACTGGTGTGTGAATGTGTGTGTGTGTGTGTGTGTGTGTGTGTGGAGGTGGGAAAGAGTAGGAGGGAGAGACTGAGAGAGAGAGAGCGCGCACAGCTGTCAGCTGATGTGGATGAGCTGTAACTGTGTCCTCACAAGATGCTTTCACAAAGTTCATGAACATTCATGAAAGGCCACTGAGCCACACACACACACACACACACACGTTTGCACAGCATTCATAGCGAGGACACTCATAGACATAATGCAATCCCTAACCCTTAACCATCACAACTCACTCCCTAACCCTAACCCTAAAAATCATGTCTAACCACCAAAAAGCCCTTTAAAGGGGTGACAGAAAGTGAGGGCCAGTCAGAATGCCCTCACTCCCTTAGCTTTATAAGTTTTCTGGTCCTCACAAAGATACCCACACAAGAACACACACACAGACATGCATTCACGCACCGATGGAAAAGACATCAGGGTTTGTAACTGGTTCAAACACTCTCACATTCGGTACAAAAATCCCTTTCACAATTAGTCAGATAGACTGTACATAAACATGGTGAAGCTGAGGAAATAGGAAAGCAGTTTAGCCGCCAGGGGGCGACTCTGCTGGTCGCAAGAGGAACTCCCATTTGAAATGGAAGACTATGGGAAAATGAGCTTTGATTTTTCCCGCCGAGTGAATGGTCTTTGTCGCTAGTTTCTCGGGTCTTCTTAAATCACAAATTATGCTGATTTTATAAATTTTGTTCGCATTCCGAGGAGAGTTGACGATAACAGAGGGGACACCGGTGCGATTGGCAGTTGGTGTCCTACAGTGGGTGCCTGTTTAAAGCTATTTAGAATTCAAAATGGGCGTGTGTATTTTTATATCCAGTGCTTGACTTGTCCACTGCCACCATATTGTATATACAGTGAGCAGAGACGTACATGAGCATTCACTCACCAGTAAACACACACACGCAAAGAAAAACGGACACCGGAGCAAGGATAGGACAACGAAAGGGAGAGGGAAGACACAAAATGTGTGCATTTGCATTTCTATTTTTATGAGGACCAGCCTTTTGGAACATGGACAATGAGGACATTTGGAAACATGAGGACGTTTGGCCCATTCCTAAGTTGGGTCTTATGTTAGCAGTAGGGTGAGGCCTTTCATAATGGTTTTTATGGTTAGGGTAAGAGATTATGTAAAGTGTCCTCACAAAGACAGAAGAGCCGCGAAGTAACCATGTATCCAGGCAGCACACACTTGGCAGCTCATGCAACACAGACACACATAGACCTTGAAAACCATCAGTAACAACGCCTGTGCAGGCACCTGGGCAGGTGGGGGAACCAAAAGGCAGGAGTTATATAAAGAGGGGTGGAGGGTTACAAAATAAATATATCCATCAAACATATTGTACATATGAGATAAAATGTTAATAAATAAATTAGAAGTTACAAATCTGTTGAAAACTATGTTTTGAAGATGAAAAAGTCTGTCTCTTCAGTCCTGTCTGCAGACAGTGGAAGCAGCCCACTGGTTCAGCCCACTTGAGTCTCTGTGTGAACTACAGAAGTTCACTTGGGTCCACTTCTTCCAAAGTTACCTGGACCGGTTTGCCCCCTCCTTCGTCCACAGCTTTGGGTTTTTATACTTTTTTTTTTTTTTTTTTTTTGCAACAAGTGAACCCCAAAAAATACGATGGAAAAACCCTCTTTGGTCCTGGTCTTCTCTGAGCCAGTTGCAGTCCTCACACCGGGAGCATGAAGGGGCAGCAGATTTGACGTAATTTGACGTAATACTCGTATGAATTTATAGTTGCTGTAATATAGATAGGCTCTGAAACCAGTGCTGTCTTCAAATAAAAAAGTGAATAAACAAAATAGCCACTCCAATGTTGAGCAGAATCACCATGACAACAAGAACAGAGCTGTAGGCCTGCGTGGGAGGGAGAGAGAGAGAGAGAGAGAGAGAGACAAAAGCATATCAATAATAAGGACACACATACAGCATAAATGCAGCATAGCCAACAGGCACAACGCATACAAGAATACTCACAATCACTTACACTTATTTATTTAACTTTTAAACAAACCATGAAATAACATCAAACCATCTTGCAGCACAACGTGAGAAGTTAAGCCTTTAAATCAACCAGTGGTTGAGTGTAGTTTTATTTGTTGATTTGTTTCAATGCAGTTTAAAAGACAATTGACGGTTTACCATGTTTAGGAGACGAGCACATTAAAATTCTCCTCAAGTTTTCTAAAATCTCAGAGGTCACAAAGTCTAGTGTCTCGATTATAATGTTACTACTATTATGCTTTTTGATACACGTGTGTGCACTATCATGATCTGATATGATAATATATTTTCTTTATCAAGTGATCGTCACCTCATACTTTGATAAAATCAACATAAAGCTAATAAGTGTACAATATACTGTACGTGTAAAATAACATGAGATTGACAGAGAAAAAAAAAAAAGCTGGTTGAATATGCTGAAAACTGAAAATTGTAAACTGCTCACTCTCCTGCACCAAAGTCCATAGAGAAAATCAACGTTTTTAGGTCACAATGACACCAGAGCTGCCCATCCATTGCTGCTTTATTTGGAAAGTTTTTTAATTTGATAAATCCAAATGAAGGATTTCAAACACTAACATTGAAACATATGAAGTTACTGAATAAGGATCAATAACAACAACTTGCTTAACAATGACTGTGTGCTGTGACGTAAAATCACAGATTTTCTCTATAGACTTTGGTACAAGAAGGGGCTGGTTTAGAAATCAACACAAACTTCACTTTATGGTCTGAAAAGACTGTCTAAATGCAGGATTTTAACCTAATTTAATAGTTTCTAAGTCATTATGATGATTAAAAGTCTTTTTGCAGGGAGATTGGGGACTGTCCCCAGCTCCCCACACAGTCTGTTCGTGGAAAACCAGCCTTGAAAGATCAGGGCTGCCAACCCAGAGTCCTTATCGTTAGACCTAAAGAAGTTTTGGTATGTGACATCTTAGACCATTTGGAAAACACCTACTACCAACAAGCTGAAGTGGGTGTATATAGCGCCACCTAGCATAGTGAACGTGGACACACGTCAGTCAATGAATTAAATTCCTACTAGTTCTTGTTTACTGGGATAAGGACAGTTAAATGGCATAGTGACACTGATACTGTGCTACAGGTTATTTCTGTAAACAAAACACAAATGTCCAATGTCCGTTCTATACAAAATACTGTTTACAAACCCATAAACAGTGATTGAGTGATTGTAGATCATTTATATCATGAATTATTATTATTATTTTTTAAACTACCCTGTGCTGCTCCCACAGGGATGCCCTCCTCCTCTGACAGTGAGGTCAGAGGTCAAGCTTGGCTGCGGAACAGCAGCCTGGAGCTGGTGCAGAGTCAGTGTGTTGCTTGGTGACACTTCAGCAGATGTTTGCTGACAAACCGGGTCATGTGGGTGAAGGCCACTCGTTCTGACCACCTGTCCACTCACACTGGATGACTGTGTGTGTGTGTGTGTGTGAAAGTGAATCTGATATATTCACTGGCATTATCATTGATGTGGCAGTTTAAAAGGAAAAAATGTTTTCATGCAGTGTATTTTGGTCTTAAGGGGCACAGTAGATGAATGTTTTTAATTAAAACTCTGAAAATAATCTTCACAATAGCTGCAGTGGGAGAGTGAAATGGGACTCTGAGTAACACTAGACACTGGTATTAAGCTGCATTAGTGCAACATTGTTGTAAATGAATCTGTCCAGAGTGGCTGCTAACGAGGTTTCTGCTGATGAATCTGGTGATAGGCTTATCTCAGATCTGTGTCACCGTGATTATCAGACCACAGGTGGATGAAACCCTCTGATTATCTACTTTTTTCTACTTTTGTTTTCTTATAATGTAGCCTCACACTTTGCCAGTATATCTTATTTAAGCCATTTCTCTGGTTCCTGCGCTGGGTTTTCAGCCTTTGTTGACAAGTATTTGGTTGATTACCAGTTGAAGACAGAATAATTGGATTATTTTCCTGTGTAATTATTCCATTTGTGCCAAAACAGTGTAATTATTCACAATTAGGATTTTTGGTGAGTAAATCATTACTCACTCTATCTTTCTTGTATTTCCTACTGACAGGAAAATATTCCTGTCAGTAGGAAATACAAGAAAACTGGTTGACGCTTTTTCACCATTAGCTTTTCATGCTAATGGTAGTAGTTCACAAAGCTGAACTTTGTGAACTACTCACTCTCCTGCACCAAAGTCCACAGAGAAAATCTAGGTTTTTCTAGCTCACAAATCCACTGCTGTTTCATTTGGTAAGTTTGTGTCATTTGATGAATCGAAACAAAGGATCCAAACACTAATGTTGAAGAATTTGAAATTACTACTGTGCTGTGATGTAAAATCACAGATTTTCTCTGTAGACTTTGGTGCAAGAAGTAGCTGGTTTACAAAGCAACACAAATGTAATTTTATGGTCTGAAAAGGTTGTGTAAGAACTTATAGACTGAAGCAGTGAACATTTAGCATGGTGAGTATTTTGTTAAAACAGAACTATGCAGGATTTTTAATTAATTTAACAGCTTCTGAGTCACTGTGACTCCACTGCCCCCTACTGTCTGTTACAGGAAAACCAGGGCTGCCATCCCAGAATCCTCAGAATCAGTTATTGTGAAGTTTCTCCTGAAATAGGATTTTTTTTTTCTCTTTCTCTCTGACACACACAGTCTGGTCAGGTACTGGCTATAAGACCAAGGCAGCGATAGCGTTATTTTAGACGTTCATCACGGCAGAGCTGGTGAAGAAGAACCAACGACCAACTGTGTTCAGAAACATAGAAGCATGTAAAATGGATGCTGAGTGGTGTTATCTATCAATCCGTGCTATCAAAATCTTCTACATGCTCAGAATCACTTTCATGGTGCAGTTGGTGATTTTCATCAGCAGTGAGTTTTTACACCATTGAGGATAAAGAAGAGGTAGACGATGGGTGCATGGATGGATGTTTACGGTGGTGTCGTAACAATATGTACTCTGTACTGTACTGTAGGGGGAGCTCTGTAGAGTTAAAGACGTAAATCTGTTTGTGGCCATGTTTTCAGTGGAACCAAGTGTCTATATGTGAGGTTTTTTTGGTGCTGGGATTGTGCCAAGGGGGTTAAGAAGTGAAATCAGTGCTGTTAATGTGCCAGTACAGTATATCTTGCAACCCCACTTTAAATATCCTGAGTTATACCTTTAAGCACCCTATTGTTTTTGAGGGTCTGTGCCCTAATTATGAGGCACAGAGGTTAATTCTGTGCTCTGTGAGTGGACAAAGAGCTGCAGTTCTATTTTGGTCCTGAAGTTAATGCTACACTGGACGCAGTCACAGAGTAAACATCCGCCATTGTTTCTTTGGCCTGCGCACACTTACATGGTGTGTGTGTGTGTTCTTGTACTTGCCGCAGAGTGAGGACCAACAATTGTATAAACACCTACAGAGTGAGGACATTTTGACAAAGTGAGGACATTTTGGCTGGTCCTCACGTTTTTCACCCCTTAAAAGGGCTTTTTCAGGGTTAAGACCTAGTTTTAGGGTTAGAATTAGGTTTAAGTTAGGGTAAGGGTTAGGCATCTAGTTGTGATGTTAAGGTTAGGGTAAGGGGCTAGGGAGTGTATTATGCCTATGAGGGTCCTCACTTTGATAGAAGTGCAAACCTGTGTGTCTGTGTGTGTGAGTGTCTTCACAGTGCTCCCTGTGTATATTTATCTGAGTGTGATAGTATCTGTGTTTGCTGTGAACCTGTCTTACAGAATTCTCACTTGCTTCTCTGCGGCTGCACACACACACACACACACACGCACACACACACATACAGAGAATCACCTCCACTCACCCTCACCTCCTTGTCACTGACACACGCCTACCGATTGGCCGCTGCTGAAGCCTAGCATAAGCTGTTCCCTAGCAACAGAGCGCTGGTTAACCAATGGTGGGCTTTCAGAGAGGGAGGGGCTAGTTCGCCAAATCTGCTGTTACTAAGGTGCACAGAGGACCAACTGAGGTTCTCTCTGCACTGTGTGTGTGTGTGTGAGTGTCTATTTGTTACCTCTTTAGGGCCTTTTTATCAGGACCAGTAGTCCTCTTGGGGACCAAAACCTGGTCCTAATGAAGAATAACCAATTTTCTGAGGAACTGCTTTTTAGGCTGTCCAAATGAATGGACATCAGTGCAGCGTCCTAAGAAGAAAAATCAGTGTGTATGTCTGTTCTTGTTACAGTAATCCTCATGGGGACTAAAGCCTGGTCTTAATGAGGCAAAACTCCATTTCTGAGGCTTTGGTTAAGGTTAGCGGTAAGATATGGATACTGTGTGTGTGTGTGTGTGTGTGTGTACCTGGTATTCCTTATGTTGTAGGGACTAAAATTGTCTTCCTTAAGGGGACAAAAATCAAGTTAAAATTAGATTAAGGTTAGGGTTAGGACACTCATAATTATGGTTAAGGTTAGAGTAAGTCTCCAGAAAATGAATGTAATTCAATGCAATGTCCTCTGAAATCATATGTGTGTGTGTGGTGGCAACTGTCTTCAGATAAAACCAATCAAACTAATCTGCCATTGTATTACAGTAGCAAGTTGTGTGTGGAGCGATGAATGCACATTTCAGAGAGCAATAACAGTTTACACATATTCAGTGTGTGTCTACATACATTCTCTAGCCCCTTACCCTAACCTTAACCTTCACAACTAGATGCCTAACCCTAACCCTAAAACCAGGTCTTGGCCCTGAAAAAGCCCCCACTTTGTCAAAATGTCCTCACTCTGTAGGGTTTTTATGATTTTTGGTCCTCACTCTGCAACAAATACAAGAACACTAGTGTTTATCATCAGGCCGGTGTATGTCTGTGGTGTTTGGTGTGTGGTTTTCATTCACTGCTGATTTTCCTGATGGGGTCATTAGCTAATGCTGTGTTCACATTATCATCCAGGATTATTGTGGTTGGGGCCTTTCACCAGAGTCAAGATGTGGCCAAAAAATTGTATTATAACAGCGTAATCTCCCCCTGCTTGGTCAGATTTCAAAAGGTTAAACCTTGTGCACCCCACCCCCCCTCCAGATTATCATAACATGTGGGATAACACTGCATTATATCAGTGGGGACAGGCTGTATCCTCATGACAGTGCACAACAAATCTGTTTAGTCAAATAAATAAAACTACATGTAAATGGAATTGGGTTGCCCATTGTTGTTTAACCACATTTTTTATCAATTTACACTGAGCTTCATTGTGGTTTAACTCATTCTTTTACATTCACAGTCTTCAGCTTTAATATTTATATTTCCTTTAAGTCTTTTCTACCAAATTACACTTGGTTATTGACGTGGTTCAGTTCAGGATTCTTGTGACCTCAGCTCTGCCAAAGTGAATCGGTCCATTTCCACCAAATCTGAGCAGAGCTGTCAAGAATGTGTCCATAACAAAGGATGTTGTGCAATGTGTGACAAAAGAAAACTAATCAGTAGCACCAAAGTTATTGATGGCATTGATCACCTGTGATTGCATGTTTTTCCTCTCGGGCCTTTGCTTTGTTTCCATCTTCATCGTCTTCTTTTTTTTACTTTTTGATTGATTCCAACTTAAGCCTTGGTCTTAGCAGTTAAAAATGCATGCACATTTCAGAGTGCAACCTGTTCCATGTTGGTGGAAAAAGCATTCCAGATCTAATTATAGTGACAATCAGAAATGCCAGTGGGAAAGGAAACCTCTGTCCAACAATGGCCGGTAAACAAAACTTTGGGGTTAAATACTTAACGTTTTGTGATAAAGGCTCTCTGTCCTAAGCCCCTCCCACCAGATTACTGCATTCAAATCCTTTTTTTTAGACTTTTTTGTTGTTGATGTTTTTTATAGGTTTCTCAGCAGCATAGGCAGTTGTTGCCAATGCTACAACAGCAGTGTTTCCACGAAAAAGACATATACTGTGCTTAATAGAAAGTCCAATAGGAGGTGCCCTTTCTCTCTCCACTGCACTATGGGTTGGTCAAAGTCTTCCATCGTAGGAGGAGGAGGAGCAGACGCCGAACTCTTTTCGAAGAATTTTACACTGAAAGGGATTATTTATCAATAATTGCTTAGTGGAAGAACTTTTGATCCTCAGAAAATCACCTCCTGACCCCGACTCACACAGAGGTCAGAGGTGAGACTTATAAAGATTTAGTCACATACTGAGGGTAAATTTTACAAAATGTCACGTTAAAAACAGTGCAACAACAAAACGGACTGTTTTTAGAGCAGGAAGGTTGAGTTTGGTGTGTTTGTATTCTGTGTTATAAAAGTACTGATAACATGCAACTTCACGGCATTATTTACATCAAAGAAATCAAAATTACTGGTACGAAATGTAGATTCTGTTAAAATCATTATCAACATTATGAAACACAAATCGTTTGCTGTTGATGTTATTGTTCTGCCTTTGTTTGGTCTGTGTGAAAAGAAACAACATAACATTATTTGTATGCTGTGTCCATCTGAAAACGGGCTCTGTCAGGCAAAACTACCTGACCTGACTGAGAGGGTATTTGTGTGTATACACCTGCAGCACAGCGGCGGACGGGGACAAGTGGCATTTATCACATCAACCTGTTTTCATTGGGAAGTAGAACTCACTTCTCAAACATTTAATTGTTACGTCTCTGAGTTTTCAGCATCTTGCTCCCTTAGAAACATATCTGCTGCCTCTGTCTGTCGACTTTAAAAAAAAAACCAAACTATTTCCTGTGTGCAGCATGGGAATGAGGCAGTGGTTTGAAAGTAGCAGACATTGTTTATATTCAAAGGTTTTGCACTAACCTTCCTCTGTGTTGTTTTTGTGTAACAGAGTTGTGTTAGTGCAGTATGCGTCTTACCGAACTGACTTTGCTCTGCATGAGGCTTTGGTCCTGCTGCTCGGGTGTGATGGGTGAGGACTTCAGAGGGGGGGAGAGGGTGAGGTCCCGGCGTAGAGGCCGTGAATCCATCTTCTCCCCTGCTCTGTCAGGCTTGTGTCCCGAGTCTTTCCCTCCCTCTTTCCCCTCTCTTCCTTCCCTCCCGTCACGGTTCTTGTGTCTTTGTCGCTGCACGGTGTGCGAGCGGCCCTCTCCGTGAGCGTGGCTGTGCCCGTGCCTCTCCTCCCCGTGCCCATGGGGCTTGTGGGTAGTGGAGTCTCTGGGCTGTAAAGGCTTCATCTCCATCTCGTAGTTACTAATTTTCTCCTCGTCCTGCTCGAGCAGACGGCCTCCCCTACTGTGCACGCCCCGGTGCCCAGACGTCCAGGAGGCCGACGAGGACGACTCCGTCCACCTGTCCCCTCTGGCCTGTCTGTGATTGGATGATCCATGCTCCCGTGACTTGTGATTGGAGGAGCTGTGTTTGTGTCCATTGGTCCGACTTGGTCCTCGCCCACTGACCCCACTTCCTCCTTTTAACAGTGTCCCTCTCTTCTTGTCCTCGCTCCAGCTGTTGGCCCGTGCGCACTCCCCCTTCCCTCCTCCTCCACTGCCTTCACCCCCAGCGTTTCCACCTTCCATCAACACCTGAATCTCTGTCTTCCCTCCTCCCCCGCCTTTCTCACTCCTCTCTCCTCCGTCCTTCCCCCTGTCTCCGTGGTCCACGGCGGTTTGCCTGTGGAAGCGGGCACTCTTGGTCCGCTGGTTTGTCCGGGCAGGAGCAGGCGGAGTGTGAGGAGGTGAGGAAGATGGGGGGCTGAGGTCAGGAGTGGCAGCATCGTTAGAGGGGTCGTCCGAGGCTGCACTCTTCACGTAGAGATCAGGACTATCAGCTGTGCCAGCACTACTCGACAGGCCCTCGCCCTCCACTTCACTGGACACCTGACGTTTGGGACGCTGCACCTCCATACCTGCAAAAAGACAAAACAGACGACAGGATGAGGAGGTGGTGATGCTATGGAGCAGATTATGTGTTTAATACTTGTACTAATAGCACAGTAAATATTTACAGACATACAAAGTTATCCATTGGATAAATAATAGAGTTGCAAATGTGATGACCAAAGGCAGAGCATATTTCTGTGTAATGTGACACGCATGAGTTTCTTTCTATTGTGTCTGGAACCAAAACAACAGAAATTTTCTGTCAGACCCCTTAAAAGTACAGGGGTATGACTGCAAGTCGTCAGTCAGCTGTGCTTTCAATGGTATAATATCTCAAGGATATGATATTTCATTGGCATTAATGCAATTTTGTGACACCAAGATATTTTTGGTTGAGGTTATCAAGCCGACAAAATCTCATACTGTACCATGCAAAGTCCGAAGCTCACTGCTGACTTTTTTTTTGCATTAATGTATCATACAATTATTATTATTATTATTATTTTTTTTAATAATAATACATTTTGTTTCTTCATAAAGACATTGCAGTTGTCTAGCCAGTGCCCACAACGAGCCAAAGACTTCATAACCCTCACTGAAAACACTCCGGGGAGCAGGGACATGCAAAAATATAATATATATTTGCTGCATTATCATTACCATTAGACAACCTTTTTCACCTGGAAACAGAATTTTGTGTTGCTTTGTAAACCACCCATACCAAAGTCCATTGACAAAAACAACATTTTTAGGTTGTGGAGACAATGGAGATCTACTGTAGGTCTTCTGCTGCCTCATTTGGTACGTTTGTGACACCGAGGTAAATTCCAACAAGGGATTTTAAATACAGAAATCACAATATAACATATTGGAACTTATAACACCCATGTGCTGCAATGTAAAATAGCATATTTTCTCCATAAACTTTGATTCAGGGAGTGATTGGGTTACAAAGCCATACAAACTTCGGTTTCTAGTCAGAAAACACTCTCTAATGGTGAGGAAAAGTGACAGATGTATTCTTAAGATATCATGTATTTGAGCTGGTCTAGATTTGATGCAGTGAAACTTTTTCCTAAGTAAATAAAATGTGCTTTTCCCTGTGTCAGTGAGGTTGAGCCATGTCTCTGGCCGATTATTGATATTGGCAGCATTCTGCTGGTGTGTTGTTACGTGATATAACCACATTTCAAAAAACCCAAACTATCCCTTTAAATCCGGAGTTCAGTGGGTTCAAGGAAACACAAAGAGCAAAACATACTGTATAAATTGTGTGTGTGTGTGTGTGGGCTGGCTACCTACAGTGTTGTACAAATGTGAGTGACACAGGCAGAAACTCAGAGCTGGAGGGTGCATGCACTGACCTTTACCAACAACCCACACAAATATATAAACCCACACATGTGTTACACACATGTTCTTGTGTATATGTCAGTTAAGCTGTGACATGTTCTACATATGGGTACATAGTACATATGTGTTGTGATTTACAGTAAGTAGGCATGCGCTCACCGTTTCCTGGGTGCTGGAAGGACGGGGAGAACTGCTTGGCGATGACCCGGGCCATGCGACTCTCCTCCTGGGCTTTCTGAGCTGCTCCTACTGCTGCCTCTGCTTTACCCTGAGCATGGGCCGTCCTGACACACAGACAAAAGGAAACAAAACCCAACGATTGTCATTATTAATACCAGTGTTCATTTAAAGAATCTCAATAAATGAGAAGAGGATAGTCACAGAATCCTGGCTGTGGTGATGATTTTGGGGTTGGAGGGAGAGCAGCACAGAACAGAATCAAGAACCATTGTTCAAAAAAGCTGTATGTAAAATGACCTTTGGAACAATGAAACTACATTAAGCTTTTTGGGTTTTGTCTGCAGACAGAGGAGGATTCATTTTTATATACAGCCAATATTCATATTGGAGAAAAAGTTCTCTTGACTAATAAAAATCTACACCTGTTTAAATATGTGATATTTTAAGAACAGATTCACAACTTTATCTCACAGACAGCCTTTTCTGACTGGAAACAGAACTGGTACACTGCTCTTTTTCCCACACCAAAGTCCATTGAGAAAATTACCATTTTTAGCCCACAGGGACACGTGAGCTGCAGGTCCACTGCTGCTATATTTGCTAAGTTTGTGTCATCAACCTACATCCAAATGAAGGATTTCAGACACCAAAGATCCAAAGTAACACATCTGAAGTGACTAACAGAAGCAGCAGTGGATCAGTAACGCCTGCATGCAGAGATGTAAAATCGCTGATTTTCTCTATGCACTTTGGTGCAGCGGAGTGAGTAGTTTACGTTGTGACAAAAACTTCAGTTTGTAGTCAGAAAAGGTTGCAAGTTGTGTGCCACTTAAATCAAAAGGGATGATTTCCAACACCACTGTCACAAAACTTAACAGAACTCATGACTGGTTCAAATTAATTAAAAGGTTAATGGTGAGAACTCTTATTCAAAGATTTAAGTAACAACTTACTGTTTATTATAACACAACAGCAGTTCCCACTATCAGAGACAGTGTGTCACATTAAAGGGGTACAATTTATTAACAATACAGTACAAATACAGTATATACAAATATTTTAGAACCAAAATTATAATGAAAGAAAAAAGAGAGATTATTTAACCTGTAAAGGAACCACAGCCACTGCTGATGTAGGCAAACAAAATTCACACTAATTAATAAACCAGGCTAAAAATGGGTACACATATAAAAAGTTATTATTTTATCATGCATTGTGACATGCCTTGGTTATATAACTAAATTAATATAAAATAAATCTTAGTAAATCAATTATTTATGATAATAGATTATGGTTATTAAAAGAATAAATGCGACAGAACGTCATTGTATTTGAGTTATAAACATGTAGACAACTATAATGGTGGTTACAGGGAATGATTACACGACAGCGCAACAGTGTGATGTGTGTCCACATCTGTTTAGAGACACTGTAATCTTGTTTGTGAAAGTGGGTTCGTGATCACAAAATCATTCACATCACTTTCTCGGTGGCTGCCGGGGTTTTCACGCGTCCTTCATCTCACTAACTGCTCGGTTACATCCTCCTCATATCTCTCTCTCTCTTTTATTCTCTGCTTGTTGTCCCCTCATGCTTCTCCCTAATTGCTCCGTCCTTCTTCATCACAATCCCCTTTTCATCTGCCTCCAGTCCCAGCCTCGCCTTCCTTTCTCTCCGGTTATATCAAACAAATGCTTCCCCTCAATTACAGCCTCTCGCCTTCGTCTCCCACTCCTTCCATTCAGCTACGTATCTTATTCTGTCTTTAGAGGGACTCTGGACTTGTGTACAATCGTCTCTCCCTCCCTGCCTTCCTTGTGATCTTCTCTCACTGGACAGTAACAGTCTTGATGCAGTGTTGCATGTCGAGGGCTGTTGATTTTTGTTCCTCCCTCATTGCCTGTGTTTTTACTGCCATGCCGGGGCCCACAGTATACTCAACACCAACATGTGTGTGAGAGTGCAGGCCTGTTGGTTGAGGGGGAGGTGAGGTGTGAGGAAGGAGGAGAGGAAGACTGTCTCTCTGCTTCACATGACGCAATCACATGTAGCTTTTTTGGTAAAACTTTACAGCACAGCGACAACATAGTAATAGTACGGTAATAATTTTGCATAAGTGAAGTAATAGCATGGTAATACCATTGGACCACAGATTCCCAGAGTTTCCCAGACAAATCACAGGGCATCTCACAATATGAGGCATTATACATGGTCCACGATACCAATTATATCATGATACAATGATTCTGAGATAATCAATATATTGCAAGACAATTATATATCAATACAAAGAAAAAACAAAACATCTGTGAAAAGTTAAAAGTGCATGGTTTCTCTATTTATTCACAACAAAGAGAAAAAGTCCATAAAGTCTATGTATTGAACGTGGATGGAACATCTCTTTAC
This sequence comes from Brachirus orientalis, assembly GCA_016785285.1. Lineage (NCBI taxonomy): Eukaryota > Metazoa > Chordata > Actinopteri > Pleuronectiformes > Soleidae > Brachirus > Brachirus orientalis. The sequence continues at coordinate 317,376 of JAFBJR010000549.1, forward strand.
ATAACTTTTTCTACCATTATCATGCTGCAAACTCCCTCTTCTTTAGCCAGCCCAAGTTACCCTCATTCACTTGAGTAGTGCCACTGCGAGGAGACATCAAGTAGCGATACCTGGTGAGTGAAACTGGCAGGGACTGTTTACTTTAGAGTGCCTTAATATATTAATTAAAATATCGATGTTTGTGACGTATCAAACCCCGTATTGCACATGGAAGGACAATGATATTTCACCAAATCAATATTTTCACTGACCCTAGCAGCCATTTTGGCCAACTTCAGGATCTCCTAAAAAAGAGGACCAATCACAAACCCTTTGTACATTACGGACGGACTTGATGAGATGATGACATACGAGCAACATCTAGCAGCTTTTGTGTCCGTCCGTCCAACATCGTGGCCACCGAAGAGCAGCTTTTCTTTCAACTCGGCTGTTGTTTTTATTTAAAGCAACTTTATCCAACTTTATAAAGTTGTTAAACACATTACTAGTTAGCCATCAGTTCCAGAAAACAAGCACATTCGTTGACACGTCTTTTGTCACTCTGTGGGTCACGCTTCCTGAAAGTGGGAAGTGACTAACCCCTTTCCAGACTCATACTCAGTGTTAAATAAGACTGCACTGCAGTCAGGAGGCCTGATTCAAAGCACAGATCTGTCCATCTGTTGTCTACCGCTGTATCCTCCACATAGGATAGGATAGGACACCATTCACTCACACACAATCATACCTATTGGAATTTAGTGTGTCCAATTAACATCTGCATGTTTTTGGACATTCAATTCAATTTTATTTGTATAGCGCAAATCACAACATACATAATAAGGCCAAAACCTTTACAATATTACAGAGAGAAAAGAAACCCAACAGTTCACACAATGTGCAAACACTAGGCATCAGTGGAGAGAAAAAAACTCCCTTTTAACAGGAATAAATCTCTGACAGAACCAGACTCAAAGATGTGTGGTCATCTGCCTAGACAGGTTGGGGTGAAAGGAAAAATGGGAGACAGAGGAGAGGTGGGGGACAGAAAGGGGGGAGAGATGGAGGTGAGGTAAAGACAGGAGAGAGAGACCAGGGAGGTGTGGTTGGAAACCAGAGAACCCAGAACCCAAACTCCACAAAGGACGACCTGGACCAGGACTCGACATTCTTGCTGTGAGGCAACAGTGCGAGTCATATGCACCACAGTGTGGCCCAAGCACATATCTGTGTTGATCAGATTAGGATTTGGTCATAGGAGAGTTTTGGGATTGAAACCAGGACAGACAATTCTCAAGTTTGGTAATAGCTGCTGTGCTGTAATGTAAAAAAGATACCCACATGGATCACTGTCAAGGAAAAACTATTTGCCAAAGAAAAACACACATCTGGCACAACATGCTCTCACCTTGGTGCTTAAAATATGACACAACTCAAAAGACTCTTCAACGGCTTCAACCCAGAACTTCCTGTCCCACCCCAGTCTTCCCCAGGAACAAGCAGTTTCAGTATGAAGCAACTGCCAGTAGAGAAAAAGAGCTGCCTGTTCAAAACGAGGACTGATTATACAACACAGCATCCTGTCCAAAAGGAGGCAAGAGGAGAAAGAATAAACAGTGATGGAGTGAGGTGATGATGATGAAGGAGGGAGCGGCACAGAGGGTGAGCATGTAATGGAGAAGAGACACAATGTGAGACTGAAGTGGAAGAAAGAAGATGGAGTTAAAAAGGTGTTACGTGTTCACCATCAATGAATCATTACCTGATTAATTGTGAGACGGCGTAATTACAGCCACGTCCAAAAAGACTGAAAACTGCTATTAAAGCTCAGGGAGGGAAGGGAGGACAAACAGCAGTGTCTTCTTTATGACGGAGAAGACACAGGATTTATGGGACATTTTTAGTGCAAGTGAAATATGACTGAGAGCTGCATGTTATTGCTGTCATAGTTTCATATGCAGCAGGCCTGGGTGATAATTCAATATTATTGAGTTCTTATGTTCTTACCGCAGTGGTAAGAAAATAAGAATGTGGAAAGACCTGGTTTTCTGAATTAAATAGTCATTAAATCTTTTTTTACACCTATATTTCTAAAATAAAAACAGATGCAGTAAACTGATGGTCAGCTATTAATAGTCAAAAGTTTTGTCAGTTGTCCCTCATTGGAGGACTGATGCTCTGACTGAATCATCACATTAGAAGGAAAAATTACAAACTAATCAAAGAAATACAGCTACAAGCTTTTTCCAATATTTATCGATCCCCATGAGAAGCTTTTGTTCCAATGACATTCTTCTCCTTCTTGCAATGTGTTTCTGATTAAACTTGCCCTATAGCAAGTTATTAGCAAGCGTGCGGCTGACAAACGCTGTTTATCAACATTTTCTCATGGGTCTTCCCATTTTTCTTTTAATGTAACTTGTGCAGAATACTGCCACCTGCTGATCTGGGAAGTTATCGCACCCAGGAAGTGAAATGGTAATACAACACTCCCCCTACAGTTTCTGAGCTTTGACCATATGGTTGGTACCTGTCTAGGGTGTGTATGGACTGGCGTTAAGTAATTCTTGTTCCTCGCAAGACCGGAGACTTTGAGGAACCTCCTAATTCTGAGGACTCCAGGTTGGCGCCCCAATCTTTCAAGGCTGGTTTTCCACTAACAGACAGTAGGGGGCAAGACATTTAACCATCACAGTGACTCTGAAGTTTGGGTAGCAATCCTGCAAAGTTCCACGTTAAAAACTAAACATGGTTCAGTCCCATTGAATAAGTTTGGATGGGTACGACACCTTAACAGATCAGGAAGAATTTTGTCATGCTTATGGAAGATTGTAGCAAAAAGTCTTTTGGATACAGTGGATCAAAATGTAAAATTTTTCAGTGTCGGTATATAAAACGCAGGTGACAAAGTATTTAAGCCTTGGAGGGGAGGAGTCCTTCTGTTCAAACTTAATTACCCTGAAGTGCAGAGAGCGCTGAATGAAACTTCCACCAACTGCCTTTTTTTTTTTAAAGCCGACTCTGATGTCGTTAGTTGAAGTTGCTCAGAGAAGATCACATGAGGATAAATCAAACTGGTGGAAGCAACAATCTGGTGCAGAGCGAAAGAAGAAGAAGAGAACAATATACTGCAGCCATGGGTTGATGAATGGCAAGCGTGCGTAGACAGACTGGTAATCAGGCAGACAGGAGAGAAGGAGGAGAGCCGTGTCCACGCCACAGACTGACTCATACAGAGAGGGGCGGACAACAGGAGGTGGACATGATGGGCCAGTGGTTAAAAACGCTACATTTAGCACATTTAAAGGCTAATGAGTGAGAGCAGGGACGCCACGGCAGAGAGGACAAAAGAGAAGTGAAGTGAAGATGAGGAAAACTGAAACAAGAGGTGAGGTGAGGTGAGGTGAAAGAGAGAGGGAGACTAATCCAGTTCTTATGCTTAAATCTAAACCCCTCCATCATGTCGCTCTAAACCAGCTGATGACAATGAAGATGATTCATATTTGAATATTGACCAGAGCTTTTGTGTGTGTGTGTGTGTGTGTGCGCGTGTGTATTTGTATTCATAACAGCTTTTCTTAACCAGTTCCTCAGAAATGAGGTTCTGCCTCTTTAGGTCTCCATGAGAACTAGTGGTCCTGACAAGAAAAGGACCTGAAGCGGTAACAGATACAAATAAAGTACAAACAATTTTTTTTTTTTGCAGTTATTCTTTCTAGTCCATTCATCTGGACAGATGAGATGTCGATATCAGTGGGTCTTTTACCTGGTTAAATAAAGAAGAAGAAAATATTACTACTTAAAGGTACAGTATGTAATTTATTCTGCTATAGGTCTCTCAGTCAAATCAGTAACCAAGACTTTTTTTTATGATGCTGGAAGCAATGTGGGATCATGGGAATTGTTGTCTTCTTGTGTCTCTGAATAGTTCCTCCCTCACCTTTCATAGAGGGTTTGAAACAGTCAAAATGAAACAGTCTGTTACCTGGAATACAAATGTGGATTTTTATGCATTATGGAAACATGACAAACTACTATATAACACCAGTGTCATCATTCTTACATATTTTAAAGTGGGAATATTAAATATAATAATGTGGTTTGTTAACAAGAGCCTCAGGAATTAGGTTCTACCTCAATGGGACCAGGCTTTAGTCTCCATGAGGACTGGCCCTGACATGGTCAGTGTGTATGCAGGATGAAGAAGAACGAGGTAACAAAAGTAGGTATACACACACAAACACACACACACACATTTGTGCTTATATCAAAGTGAGGACCCTCATAGACATAATACACATAATACACAACTTTAATTCACAACTAGATGCCTAAACCTAACTCTGACCTAAACCCAATTCTAACCCTTACCCTAAAACCAGGTCTTAACCCTTAAAAAGCCCTTTTAATGGTGAAAAAAAGTGAGGACCTGCCAAAATGTCCTCACTTTGACAAAATGCCCTCAGTGTGTAGGGTTTATATGATTTTTGGTCCTCACTCTGCAGCAAGTACAAGAACACACACACACACACACACACACACACACACACACACACACACACAGAGAGAGTGAGAGAACTTCAAGAACTTAAGAAAAAGTGCCACACCATCCTTGAACTAGTTTACCACAGGGTTTTCATTTCATTTAGCACCATGAAAGAATAACTGCAACAATTATCATGCAAGTGTTCCACCTCTCTGGGCTTCTCCTGGTGTTCCACAAGGAAATTCCCTGCTATTCTGTTCTGGGACACACTCAGGGGAAGACACAGAGAGACACAGAGAGACAGACGTCCTGTTCTGGGACATGCTGCTGTCCCAATCGAGGTTAGACAGCGATGTGTGTGTGGGGCGTCGGCGCTGTACAGTTTGTTTAGTGTTTCGTAAGAGGTTGGTTTCTACTTTAACACCATGAATAAAACCAGACCTGTAAAACATGTTTTTCTTAAAACTCAGTTGACAACATTCTCAGACTTATTATCCTACAGTCTGTGTTGGGATCTGGGTGACTTAAGTTTACATAAAGTGGCACCCTACTTTAAACAAGGACACTCTGTCCCTCCCCAAAAATAATCGCCCTCTTGTGCATGAGCTTGTGCCCTCCAAATATCCAAGCATCATCAACTTCAGCAGGGATTATCTTAAGTTTTACCGTCTTTAAACGCGTCAATGTGTCTTTATCTGATTTCTTTATCTCTTAAAGTTACACCCATGTCTTGGACTCTGAAGACCCGCCTCTCTCTGTCCACTGATTTGTACCTGTGTCTAGTTTTGCACCAGTATATCTTATGACATTGATAGCATTCTACCTGTTCTTTTCCTCATACCAGTGTTTTTCTAGGGTATATAATCTTATTTTCCTGCTACCTGAAATTCTCTGGGCTGGTTTTTGTTCTGTACTGACTGACCTTTTTGCATTTTCCTCAAGTAAACAGACTGTTTCGTCCTTAGCGTCTGTCTGAGTCTGATTTCTGGGTCTCATACTCGGATGTTCATTACATGGACAGAATATTTAACACATACCCAGCAGTAACGAGGCAGATTGGCTGGTTTTTAGGATGAAACGGGGTCACTGGTGTGTTTGCTACCGTCCGTCTCTGCATCATCTTTTGTGTCTTTATCCGTTGCTTCCTCTCTCAGCGTGACTTATCGACGGCGTGGTGAGTTATGGGTGAACAGCTGTGGCACTTTGTGGTCACTCTGCCGTCAGCAGTGACTGTCGTCGGGACTAATAGGATTAGGTCTGCACTGATTCAGCTCATGCATCCTTTCGCATGCACACGGTCCAAACACAGGCATGTTCAGCAGCTGCATTTACATTGTATGCAAGTAAGCTTATAAGCACATAAGGAGGAACTGTGTGTGTGTACACCTGGTATTCCTTATGTTGTGGGGACCTAAATCTGTTTACACAGTCACATTATGGGAAATTGTCTTCCTAATGGGGACAAAAATGAAGGCCCCTATAATGTAAATTAATATTAAGGTGAAGGCATGTTTTAAAGTTAGGCTGAGGTTAAGTTTATGGCACTTATTATTATAGTTAAGGTTAGAGTAAGTCTCCAGGAAATGAATGGAAGTCAATGTAATGTCCTCTGAAGTCATGGAAACCACACCAGTGTGTGTGGCTGCTCTCTCAGGCTGCCTGCCAGCAATGTTGGCATAATGCGGAAATCTCTCTCTCTCTCTCTCTCTCCTTATATATATGCCATTTTCCTTTTTTGACTCAAGTGTTTTCTCTGACTTCGTCTTAACAAACTAAACCATCGAAGCCACATATGAGCGACTCACAGTCCCAGGCTCGTGTCCCGAGGACCTGCTTTATCCAAAATCCTCACAGAAAAACAAAATGACCCACAAAAACCAATACAAGGCAGAATTAATTAACCTAAGGCACAAAACTGCTAACACAACTTGACCAGTTATCAATTACACCAGTGATAAGTTGACCAGTAGCAGTGGCACTCTATATTAAATGCAGAATATGTATAAACAGGTATTCTGACTCTAAACTCTGACACACCATTAGTTGAAGTTTTGTTTTTAACGTCGAACAAGCTCATGACTCTTCTCTTATGCTTCTACTGCAAGGAAGTTCATGATTAAATTGTAACTCCTCACTCTTTAATACTTTTACTTCTAAAACTTAAGTACATTTATATCAGAAAATTACTTTTCATGCTTAAGTACAATAAATATTATATACCTTCAGACTTCTACTTAAGTAATATGGTAAAAAGTGACTTCAACTTCTACCAAAATCATTTTCTGGTAAAATATTTGCACTTTTACTTAAGTATCCCTTTTTTGTGCGTTATACAAGAGTGGTAGGAACACAGCAGGAACTGCTACTGTTGTGAATCAGTTTGACTCCGACTCTGTCTCCTACTGCGTTCCTCAAATGTGAACAGCAAACACCAGACATCGTCCATGGGAAAAAGCTCATATGATCAGGCAATTAAAAAAACCCAAAACATTCCATATGGAGGAAATAATCACACGAGTCATGAGTTTGCAAACACATACTAAATAGCCAAGAACACTTGGTATAATTTCCCTGTAAATAGTCAAAGGGTAAATTTAATTTGTCTGAAAGCTGTAATTAGCCTGACATTTCTGCCAAAAACACTTTAAGCTAAATCAAGGTGCCTTGAAGATAAGTACAGCATCCCTTCTACATCTACTGTAGCTTCCACTGAAAGGTTGATGAGAATATTGATATCACTCTCATATCCAGTCGGTCAGTATTTATTTATTCATTTACACGCGCAGTTTAGTCGAGCTAAGGCCGTAGTCCGACTAAGACAGGCCATGTATACGTGCGCATGTGGAGGACAAAATCAATTTATTGGCCGTGTACGTCTGACTGGTTTCCCGTTGACCTTAAACGTCACAAAAAAACAAACAGCGAACGGCGACATGGATGGTGCTTTGGTTTGTGTATGGTATGTTTTGCATAAATTTCGTCTCTTCTTCAGTCCAAAAGTGGGTCTTCTCCGTAGTTTTCACTCTCACTGACGCCACTGCGTTGTTATCTGGCAACAGTACTGCAGTTTGTACGTCGTCTCCTTTTACTTCCAGGTCAAAGAAGGGGAGAATTTTGGTGCATGCGGAGAACGAAAACACAGACTGCAGTCCGACTAAGCGTATACATGCACGAGTAATTGGACGATGAACCGCATTATAAAGGTAATAGCGCGATTTCAGTCGAACTAAAGTGTTTACATGACATTAAGAAAACCAAATTAGTGTCTTAGTCTGACAAAAAAACGCACATGTAAACGCACCGACTATATTTCAAAAGCCAATCAACAGTTAGCGTAGTTTAGCTTAGCTACCCTTTATTTAAGGCACAACAACCAACTGGCCAAGTAAATTTGACTTTCCTCTTTTTCTTTTTATAGTTATTATATGTCTTTAATGACAATACACACATAAAACAAACCAGGTAACTTAGACGCAGAGACAGAGCTACGCTAGCTGCTTCAAATACACCAATTTTGTATTAAAACAAGAAAAGCCTAAAAACCTAAACTGCATCAAGTCACTTTTTTATGTTAGTGTGGCATCAGGGAAATAGTGCTTCAACCCAATACAGCCTCGGGTAACTGAGAAAGTAATTTATTATTTATCACTCTCTATTTTCAAAACTGACCGGGGCAAATGCTCTAAATTCATATAACCTCACTTTTGAAACAACACAGACAGGATCAAAATGGGTCATTGTAGACTTACTTCAGACAACAGGAGCCTCGATGTCTATCCATGACAAGGGATCCAAGGACAGTTTATTAATTTCTGCTTTGAGTCCAAAACACTAAGCATTTCTCTTATATATTCAAGTCCAAATCTTCTTCTGCAGTTGCTGGAAATAAAGGGCTGCCCTGTCTATTAACATGATAAACCCCAGTGTGCTTATTGCTTTAGCTGAATGAGTGGCGTAGTAATGAGAATGTTTAGAAAATGCAGCCTCATCAGAGTCTTTATGGCTGCAGACAGTCAGTCTCGCTTTGCTTGCTGTTTCACTCACACCATGCCTCCTTAAACCGACGTTCACCTTCACCTTAATCCTCTTCTTAATCTGTTATTGATCTCAATTATAATATGGAATGGGGCCATCTACAAGTGTTTACAGGCAGAGTCGTCGTTCCCAATGATCATGACCACCTGAGGATGCAGGCTACATCCACACTACTCTGTTTTTACTTACAAAAATGTGTAAAGAGAAGTGAAGAAAGAGAAGAAAACCTTTTTAAACAAGACCATTGAGAGCCAATTCATATAAATATACTATATATAAACAATAAAGAACAAATTTGTGCAAAATATTAAGTTTCTGACTATTGTGAATGGGTAAACCAGATATTTCCAAAATATTCATGTTTTTTCTTAAAAGGTAATTGTTTGGGCTTTTTTGACTTTATTGGACAGGACAGTGAAGCGTGAAAGGGGGAAGACATGCAGCAAAGGACCACAGGTGGAATCAAACCTGTGTCACTGCAAATGGGCCCTTTTCCCTACGGGGTACCAGCTCTACCAACTAAATATATCCATGTTTAATGAACTGGAACTGTAAGTCTCCCACAGCTCAGTCTTTGGGAATGACTGGAGGAGTTTAAAAGTGCTGCTGGCTCCATTTTCTTGGGAAAACTCTGGGCCTGCGTTTTAGACTGGACAAGCAAAACGGAGACCTTTGGAAACAATGAAACACAGTTACTCACGATTGGACATTTTAACATTTACTTCTCGTTTCAGTATCACCTCATTGTCATTCTTAGTGTTCAAGCTTATTGTTTTTATAAGTAGCATGAACTGCAGAGGAGAGACTCAACTTCCTGTTTACCCTGGCATGAGCATGACCAGTGTACATACATTTATGCGTCTTTTTGGGTTCTCCCTCTCTTGGGGTTGCCACAGCGGATGGTCCGAATATATATGATTTGGCAGAGATTTTTACTCCTATTTACAGTATCTGGGCTTTGGACTGGCACAAGGAGTCCACTGGATGTGGCCCCCTTGTGGCTGGGGTCAGTTTAGAGTGTCCAATTAACAATGAGCAATGGGTATTAGGTAGTTTGCCCCTTCCCTGAAACTGCCAACACTTTGGTCACGAGCCAGGTTCTTTTTCTGCTTGGCTATGGGCAGTGTGCTTCTGGAACAGAGCTAAAGGCGGAACTCGTTAATCTGAAAATATTTTTTTATGTGAAAATGTCATAGTGTGAATGCAGCCATTAGGAGCACTACTGAAAATGTAACTCTAGTCATTGATAAAACTACAATATTTCAAATTATTTTTTGTTTTACCAGTCGATTCACCGCAACACCTTACCACATCTTCAGTGAGTGAGCTTTTACTTCCAGCAACAGGATGAAGAAAAAACCAACAAACATACATAAACCACCACAAAGCCACTACCTTGACATAGCGATCTCAGCCTTCTGCCGGGCGATATCGGCGGCCTTCTGTGCCCCCTCCACAGCCCGGTCCACCTTCTCTCGGATCTTGCTGGCCCGTAGAGGGATGAGGTTCTTCCTTTTCCCACTGACCAGGATGTTCTGCTTGTACTTTCCTTCCTCTTTTGTGCCATCAGGAAACGCGGTGCAGCCGTAGCCGTGGCGCTTGTTGCTGAGCCACTCCCCCTCGTACTGCAGCCCGTCGGACCGCCGACTCACACCGAACCCTGTCCGCTTGTCATTCTTCCACTCTCCACTGTAGGTCTCTGTCGCTGTGGCATCCACGTCGTCGTCGGCAACAGCCAGCTCCGCATCTGCATCTCCAAGGCTGGAAAGGTGAATGGTCACACTGGTTTTACTGGTCAATAGTTCAACATGCTGTGTTGTTTTTCAGGATAACAAACTTTAAAAAGAACAAAAACGGTTCAGCTGACAAGTAAAGTAATAAGAACTGTACTGTGAGGCAGCATTCAAACACACACTGTGCAATTTTTTTCACTTAGTGAGATTAGATTTTAGTAGAAGTCACTACAAAGACTGGAGCAGACCCTAACTTTGTCTCATTTGTGCTGGGCACTATGAATTTCAGTGAATCCCACAAACGTGAAATCTTTACCTCAGTCCCTTGAGTGGAAATATTTTAAATCAAGCAATGAAATGTGTGTGAAGTGATGAGATATTGTAAAAGCTGCTCAGCAGTGAGATTCTTCCCACATCCCATAGTTGCTGCATGTGCGCAGCCAAACAAAACAAGACAGCAAGTGAGACAAAGGAGGAGCGGGTGCAGCAGAGTACGACCTGTCACTGTGTGTGTCACTCGTTTCAAGTATTCTAGCAGGTAACAACTTGTGAGTAAAGTAACTTTAAATAAATCCCTTCTCGTTTGGCGTGAACACACCATTACAGTGTTGTGCAATGGGGGCAAATTGCATTTGTAATATTAGACGTAACTGATGAAGAGGCACTCTGCAAAGATGCACTAGCTCATTCCTCATTTCTATATGCTAGGGAAATTTTAGATTTAATACATATTTTATTATTTGTAATAATGTGTATAAAGTATAATATGTCTCACCATGGTTTTGGAATGTTCTAGAATGTTTTATGTTTAGAGTTAACAGGTGCTATTTTCTTCCAGTTTTGGGATCAGATGGATCCTGAGAGTCTCCTCTCATCCAGATATAAATTATATTGATGAAGACTATCTTTTCTTCCCTGATGGAACTACATGCAGGGTTTTTACCCTAATTTAAGACCTTCAGAGTTAGTGTGATAGTTAAATGTCGATTTGTTGAGGGGAATGTTTTGTTGATGGCTGTCTCCACTGCCCCTATAGTCCGTTAGCAGAAACAAGCCTTGAAACATCAGGGCCACCGACCCAGAGTCCTCAGAATCAGGAGGTCTCACCAAATCTCGCGAGAAACATTGCTTGAGGGCACTACACCCGTACACAAAACCTAGCCAGGTACCAGCTATACGATCAAGGCAGCGGTAGTTGTAATTTTACATGTTAATCATGGCAGAGCTGGGAGAAAAGAAGCCGTTGTCTGAGGAAGTGAGGAAGAGGAAACAACCGTATGACGGAGCAAGGGGACCCACATGAATAAACATCAGACCGGCTCTTTACGAATGGCAAGAAAATGGATGCCAGAATGGAAGCATCTTTTGGATAAACTCTGTTCTCAATGTATTCATGTGTGTTATTGTTGCAAAGGCGTCCATTTTTGTGAACAATGTTGCTGGTTTGTTCTCGCTGGGTGGTTGGCTGTTCTACCAGCTCTGTCAAAAACAAATGCACATGGCCAGAGGAGGGAAGGGAGCATTAGTGGTGAGTTCTTACAACAGCGAGGATAAATCGGTAGACACAAGGGGGAGCTCCGTAGGGAAAGAGGTGAAAAACCAACCAGACTTGTGAAGTTCCACTTTAAACTCTGCTCTTGTACTGGATGATTCTTGGTCGGTAAGTCTGTCTGCATGTGAGATGTAGCAGCAATCTTCTCTGCATACAGATCTACACTGTAATAAATGAATATATTCAGTTGAGGACAGCTGAGACTTATAATGTTACTTGGCTTTCTTGTTTTTCCACTGTGCGGCATGAGAGAATTCCAGCTATACACATCACAAGTTTGTACAGAATAAGAATTTTTCTTCCTCGTTGTGTGCCAAACACCACTGCATGTCATAGCACAGGTGTAAAGGTATGGTGCAACCTTCACTCTCTAACTCCAACAACACACCCAAATCTGGCAACCACGCTGGTTTACATAGGTGTACTAAGACGGACACAAGTAAGGAGGGCTTCTAAGTTTTTATCTATTCCATCAATAATTTTAGAAGAGAAGACATCCACACTTCAGAGGAAACTATTTGAGTTAGAAAATTTTTAATCAAACCCAGGAATTCCAACTCTTCTTTATTCACATTTTCTTATAATGAATAATTGCAATGGATTACACAAATGGGTTATCAAGAATTGATACACGACTGCTGTTTACAGCAGAAGAATGAAAGGCAAACTAGAAACTTCTTTCCTCGTCAGCTTCGTCACAACTAATCAGACTGGATAAACTGGTGCCAGCAGTTTTGCCAACAGACGGGTTTAGCGCTGCTTGACACTTATCTGTCTAGTAAGTGGTTCCTTGTAAATTGACGCCTCACTAACTGACCACGTTCCGCATCAAACAGCCTTGATTTGTCACTTAATGTTAAAATAATCAACAGCAGAGCAGGGAGACCGAGATAACAGACTTAATGCTGGATGACACGGTGGAAAGAGGGGACATTTTTACAAGGCACTATGTGGGTGATCTGATGTGTAAACTGAGCGTGTGAACTATAAACCACTTTGGGTCGCATGACAGTACATTTAAAAGACTGCTAAGTGGGTCAGGTGCTTGTTTAGATCTACTGATGAATGAATCTACATACTCTCCTTTCCATTTTCTCTTTACTGTCTCTTTAAATTTTAATTAAAACTACACATGTCTTGCATCCTTACGCATGTGTCACCAAAAACAACAAAAGACATCATGTTTAATAAGCAGGACATAGGATGACCCTTTGTTAATCTACCACAGGAGAAATTCACGAATTAAAGCTATCCATTTCCAACTCGGAAAGTGGAAGCAACCTCACAAACCCTTACACAGGTTTCCAAGATGGCTGCCACTTAAAACTGGCTAAAAATTTACATCTGCCTGTCCCAAACATTATCTCAGTCACTACATACTGCCGTGTGTCTTTTGCATTGGTATGAACGTTTACACAATACTTCCTCTTGAAGGCTGTACAGAGTTGCAGGCCTCAACAAACATTGGCGACCATTGAGGTTATTTTATTGTGCTTGATCCAAAATAGACTGAAATGCAAGCTGAGTTCATGGCGGTGGAATGTATGATCACTGAATGTAAGTCGTCATATTAATGGGGAATATTACGCATTTTCAATATTTTCATATGTCTGCCAAGACTTTTGACCACTTGCTAGGCCAGCTAGCCCCTGGAATTAAACCAGAGCGTGTCAGTGAGTGAAGCCGAGTGTCTGGCACTCCATTACTATTTTCTGGCTACAGAAAATTTGACTGCAACCGTAAGTTGTTTTTTTCGGTGTTTTCCTGACTGATTGGACTATTGACTCTATACTGCCCCCATGATTTTCTGTGCTATTGCTCCCGTGTAAGTGGGCCTTGAGTCAACAAAAAACAAAAAAACTGGATATGAGTCTCTTCTGGTATCTTGTTTTTGATCCCACTGCCACTCATTTTTCACCCTTTCATCATCTTCTCTTGTTAGTACCTGATAGTAGAGTTGATATCAGATGCAGCAGAGGAGACAGTGCTCATCCCAGCCTCACTCCTGAACGAGCTCTGTTTGGACCTCTGTGAGGCCAGAGAGCTCCTGGACTCTGACTTCCTCAGCTTGAGGCCGGACAGGATGGACCTCCTAAACAGTCCACCTTTTCTCTTCCCCTTCAGCAGCTCAGCTTCACTGTGAGCCATCAAAACAAACCCCCCGCGAGAAACCGCGGGGCTGCTGCCGCTGCTGCCCGTGCTGCACATGGAGACGCTCGTGGTCAGAGTGCCAGGGACAGCAGGAGGACCCGGAACCACCGCCCCGGTCCGGTCCAGCAGAGCTGTACCATTGCTGTGCTCCGAACCGGAGCGGAGAGAGTTTATGGAGGTGCGGAGTGGGGAGCGGATGACGGCCGCCATGCCGTATGGGACACTCTGACGAACTCCATAGCCATGTCGCATCCCACCAACCCACTGACCCTGAAATGTTCCTAGAGACAGAGACAGAGAGAGGGAGGAACAAATTTAATACATGGTCCATGAATGATACATGTCACACTAAAAAACAGTCTAACAGAGGACAAGTTTAAAAAAACACAAAGACAATGTTATCTCAACTAAGGAGATTATGTTTTTACCAGGCCACTAGATGAAAGGACTGACACAGAAGTGTCCAGTATAAAAGTAACTCTGTTTCCTTTTTAAAGTGATAGTTCGGGTTTTTGAAAGTGTGCTTTTAGTTCAAGCTGACTACAAGGAACAAGCCTGAGATATGGCAAACATGGCTGCCAATGGAATGCGCATGGAAACACAGATTTTTTTGATAAATACATCTGCTTAAGTATATAATATCTTATTAACATGTTTAGTACTTTATATTGCCATTAGACAGACTTTTCTACCTGGATACTGAAGTTACTCACTCTGCTGCACCAAAGTCCAGACAGAAAATCATAATTTTAAGCTCACTGGGACACGGGAGGTATTGGTCTACTGCTGCTTAGTGTGATGAGTTTGCATAATTTCTGTAAAGTCAAACTAAAGATTTCAAACACCCATGTCACAAATATACCTTTAAAAAGTTACTGATGGAAGCCGCCATGAATCAACAAGCCCTGCGTGCTGTAAGATAAAATCACACATTTTCTCAATGGAATTTGGTGCATGAAGTTTGGGAAGTGACTCAAATTTCAGTTTCCTGGTGGAAAAGGCTGTCAGAAACTAAGATAGTGTGATGAGTATATTCCTGATATTAGTGAAGACTTGAAAAACATAGACTCTTTTCTCACTGTGAAAGAAGTAAGTTTTAATGACTTGATAAAATGAATTGTACTATAAACTTTACCCACGCTACATTAACAATAAATACTTGAGGCATTCAATTTCCTTGGTGAGCCTTTTGTTCAGATGTTTAAAGCAGAACTATGCAGAATTTTTACCTTCAGCTACAGGGTCATTGTGATGGTTAAATGTCTTGGTGTGTGGAAAGAAACACAAATTGCTTTACAGCTCCACACACACACACACACACACACACACACACACACACACACACACACACACACACACACACACACACACACACACACACACACACACACACACCCTATCCAGGTTCTGGCTATAAGATCTAAGACAGTGATGGCGTTATTTTAGACGTTCATCATGGCAGAGTTGGCAAAAAACAAGCAGAGAAAAACGTTATTGGAGGGAGCAAGGAAGAGGAAATGACTGTCTGACCAAGTGAAGGGCCACACACGAGTAAACATACACTTTTTTTTTGAATGGCGAGAAATAGAAAAACACAGAAACATGCAAAATAGATGCTGACCGACATGGTCTGTTGAAAACAAATGCATGTCCAGGAGAGGGCAAGGGAGGAGTGAGTGTCAACGGCGAGTTTTTACAACAAGTGAGGATAAAGAGGTAGACAATGGATGGATGTTCACAGTGTTGTCATAAAAATATGTACTCCGAAACTGTAGGGGGAGCTCTGTAGAGAAAAAAGGCGAAAAACGTGTAGTCAAACAACTACGCTTAGAAAACCTGAACTACTGCACCAGTGTAATATTTGTCCATTCTCCCTGTGAATTATATACCCTCATAATTATTGTGATAATGTACACTGCTCAAAAAAATAAAGGGAACACTAAAATAACACATCCCAGATCTGAATGAATGAAATATTCTTATTAAATACTTTGTTCTTTACATAGTTGACTGTACACAACAGCATGTGAAATTGATTGTCAATCAGTGTTGCTTCCTTAGTGGACAGTGTGATTTCACAGAGGTGTGACTGACTTGGAGTTACATTGTGTTAAGTGTTCCCTTTTTTTGTGGAGCAGTATACTTTTTAATGAAAGCAATGATGGGAGTTGCTTCCTCTTGTCAGTTTATTTATTCCCACTCATTTACATTGCACTCACTGCTGCATAACAGTCAGTACATCTCTGTGCCACTGAAAAGTAGGGCATATGAACGTGTTTGAGTGTGTGGTTCCATCGTTCCTCTCTCTCTCTCTCTCTCTCTCTCTGTCACTCACACACACACATGCACACACATGTATCAGCAGAAGTCTGTGTGTGTGTGTGTGTGCGAGTGATCCATCCTCTGATGTAACAGCAGTCTGATTCACTCTGTAGCAAACGCTCTCTAATCACAAACTACATGACCATATAAGGACAGCTACCACATTCTCCGTCACTACTGCAAAACACACGCAAACATTTCTGAGAGAAGTAGGAAGTACTAAATGTACAAAATGAAGCCAATCGTTTTCTTACTTACATTGTAAGACACACACACACACACACACACACACACACACTGGTTTCCATGACTTCAGAGGACATTGCATTGACTTGCATTCATTTCCTGGAGACTTACTCTAACCTTAACCATAATTACTAGTACCATTACCATGAGCCAAACCTTAGTCCATTTGGGTCCCCACAACATAAGGAATACCAGGCACACACACACACACACACACGCTGCTCAAGAGAAGCTGAAGTTGATCTTGTCATGAGGACGATCTGCTGCTTCTTAGTTAAACAAAAACAGAGGCTGGGTCACTGACAGCTGGTCCGCACATCTGGACAGGTCTTTGTAATCTTGTCAGTAGACAGCTGTATGACCATGTGAAAGACAGATCACAGAAAACACAAGTACACACACACACACACACACATATACACACACACACCGATGCCAAAGGAACAGCATGGTGAGATTACCATTTTATTAAAAGGTTGCCTGATTGTTAGAGCAGAAGAGGACAGACAGTCTCGTGTATCAGTTGAGTTTCTCGTGTGAGATTTTATTTTTTGCCATGTCCCTGGTGACCACACGATTAACACAATATTTAAAGCTGTAGCATGTCACTTTTAAATATAAATAAATGACAGCAGTAATGAAACTCCTCTGTCTTACAAGGTCAACATTGTAAATTTAAAAGAAAAATGTTTTTTATCACTTCATTAATAAAATTTTACATTATGTTGCTCTCAAACATAACAGAAGATAACCTGATTGGCAGAGGTAATAATATTGATCACCACAAATATTATATACAGTATATTATATATTATTGTTTGTATAACTGGTGTTGTGCAGGTCTAACCCCATTTCCTCCTGCAACACTTAAGAGTTAAGTGGTAGTAAGAGTGTCTGGATGTAATAGATACTTGAATAATAATAAAAGTATGAGTGTTTGTGTTAACTGCATCTGTGATAGTAAGGGTTTCCAATATTTTTATATTTTACTCACTCATTGTCTACTGCTTTATCCCCCCACATGTGGAGCCAACATACAGAGGCAAATATTCAATTTCCCACAATTCAATTCGGTGACATTGTTGCTGTAAGGCAACAATCCTTGCCACTAAACCACTGTGTGTCCTTGTTCTTTTATATTTATTCCTCTATATTAAAATATAGTGAATACTCTCAGTATAAAACAATGTACTAACATGTTATACATTTTACTGCAGTATGTTTTAGCAACATGTATAAGAAACTGGGGACTCAGTGAGTGAATGAATGAATGTGTGTGTGTGTGTGTGTGTGTGTTTTCTTCCCTTTCCCCCTCAGTTAAACACACTTGACCAGATTAAATATTCAGTGAAGCACTACACTGTCTGACTGTCGCTCTCCATGGTGCTGAAGAACATCGCCTGAGAGACCGGCAGCTGCTGCTAATTTTCCTTCAAAACATCAAACACTGCTATATTTTAAATGTCAAACCAGTGCATGACATGGGAACTCAAGAAAGTAATATAAGAATCTGTCAGAGTTTGAAAAGGAAAGTCTAATTTTCATCATAAACATGTCACAGACAAACACATACAGTAAAGCTCTCAACTCCAGGCCTCTATGTGCGAGCACAACTCACTTCCTGACTCACACGCCAAAATGATTTCACTGATTGTGCCTGGAGGCTAACAGGAAGTGCTCTCGAGTCACGCGGGCCTGTACTGGACGAGGAAACTGCGAGTCGGGCAACGAGGCAGGAACACGGAAAGAGTTTACACAGAGGGATCAAAGCTGTGGAAACATCACAGAGGCACAGTGACCTGATCAACCCTCAGCATTAATTCATAATGCTGTCTTTTATATTCCTGTTGTATTTCTATTCTATTGTGTATTTAATTTCTCTCTTTTGCATTTTTACTTTTATTCTTTATATTCTAAAAAATCATTGTTACCATATTTTTTTGTATTTGTCAGTTGTCTACCTCTGACACTTAAGCTGCTGTAACAAGTAAGTTTCCCTAAGTGATCAGCAAAGTACAATCAATATAATCTAATCTAAAAAAAAGGGGGGGTTAACAATGATAACAGGCAGGGTGGAGTGGGTGGAGACGAGTGTGGGGGATGACATGTGACAGAAGGATAGCAGCAAAAGTGAAAAGAAAAGCTCTACAAGACGGTAGTGAGACCTTCTATGATGTATGGCACTGTCTAAAAGACAGGAGGTGCTGGAGTTGGAGCTGGCAGAGCTGCAAGTGCTGAGATTTTCAATGGGAGTGACCGGGACGGAGAGGATTAGAAATGAGCATGTTCGAGAGACAGAGATGGTTTGGTCACGTGCAGAGGAGGGATGGTGATTATGTTGGACAAAGGATGTTGAAGATGGAGCTGCTGGGCAGGAGGAAAAGGGGAAGACCACAGAGAAGTTTCATGGATGTTGTAATGGAGGACAGTAGGACAGTTGGTGTAACAGAAGAGGACAAAGGGAGAGGACAAGATGGAGGCAGATGATCTGCTGTGTCGACCCCTAAAGGGAGAAGCCGAAAGAAGAAGAAAATGATGACAGATGACAGTAATTTCAATAACTGAAAAAAAAAAGTTTTATAAAAGTTGCAGTACCATATTATCCCAGCAGGGCAGCTCACTAGTGTGCCTGGTTGGTGCTTGTTTCAGCAGTGATACAGGGCAGATTTCCAACTCTGATATTTTAGAGTTTTCATGTTTCAGACAGCATCACAAATCCTCAGTACAAACATCAAACCGCTCCCATTACGTAAGCTAAAGCCTGCAGTGGAGCTGTTGTATCTGTGGAGGAGGAAAACTAAAAACATCAAAGCACAGAGAGAGTGATAGCACATTCGTTGCTGTACCACTGAAGTGTGTTCATCACGTACAATACAGGCAATATGTCACTTATACGTAACAGGAGGCAGTCGACTACTCCTGTAAGTCTTCAGATTCCATCAGGTTTATATTGTGTAGCACTTGCTGCAAAGTAATGCAGGCAAACACAAAAAAATTACGAAAATAAAACTGGCACAAAGCAGCAACTAAAAAGTGGAATCTAAGCAAATGTATGTAGTCATACAGACAGGAAGGATAAGCAGCTACACAGACAAACTCATACACGTCTCATACACGTGAGATAAACTGCAGTGGAAACACTGAAAACTGAAAGTCAGTTCAAAGCTAAACCTCCGCCTGCATAAATCACAGTATGAGACTTTTATCCGGTTAAGAGATTTTGCTCCGGCCGCTTTTTTTATCCGAGTGTTTCAGATTTGAGGATTATTTATCTGCTCAAATAATGTCATGAAAAACATCCATATACCGTGGCTGTTTGTGACTGAGTTTTTCCGTTTTGTTGACCCCAGAGTACATTCCTCGGTCACTTTATTAGGTACAACAGCTTCTTAACAAAAAACATCCAAACCACCCAATCACATCGCGGCAACTAAATGCATGTAGACATGGCACGCACGACCTGCTGAAGCTCAAACCGAGCAGCAGAATGAGGAAGAAGTGGCATGGCTGTTGGAGAATGAGCCAAAAATGAGAACTATTGCTCCACTGAGCAGTGGTTCTGTGGGTGAAACTGCCTTCCTGAGGTCAGGGGAGAAAGACCAGAATGGTGTGAGACAATAAAAAGGCAGCAATGACTCAGACGACCATTTCTGAACATACAAGTCAAACCTTGAAGTAGATGAGCTGTAGCAGAAGAAGAACAGTCCAGTGACCAGTCCTGTCACTTTATTTGCTGTCCTGTGTGTCTAATAAAGTAGAGAATGTCTCTATTTAATACATTTTTTTTCACTTTGACATAAATGACCTCTAGTAAATTTATGAGTTATGATGAAAAATAAACCCGAAAGACACAGGCGGCATTGAGTGGCAGGGGAGGGCACAATCGTTAAAAAAAGTATGTGTATAAAAGACAAAGTCCTCATGCAGGTTTTACACTGCACTTGGTATCATCTGTAACATGTGTCACAGCATAGAGCAACAACACAACAACTACCAGTTCACTGTATTTTTGTAAATAATATGTTTGTAAATATTTTGTTATAAGAGCAAATCTTATATAGAATTAAAAACTTCAACTCTGTGTTTTCGTGGGATTAAATTACCACCATATTTATTTGTTTTTCTACTCTTGATGACCACTCAAAGCTGCTTTACACTAGATGTATGTCATTTGTAAAGGAAGCGAGAACTCTATTATTTGGCCTCTTTTAGATGAACATCTTATGCAGTCCTAGATACAAACCTAAAAACTCGTTATAGACCAGCTGTAACTCACAAATTACATATTCTTACAATAAGGCTTCTGTGCAACCTCTGTTCGCATAAACACTCTACGGAGAGTTCTCTCTAGTATCATTGCTGCTCCTAAATCTGCTGAGAGAAAGGGCTGATAACACAGTGGACTGCAGTCGTCCCCAAGGATGTCTCTATCAGCAGAGGAAGACGCCGGACATCATGACCTGCAGCCTGGCCTCTAAGTTAGGCACTCATATACCTTAAATCTAGGTTACACTGGCAGAATGAAAGAAGACGCCTAACTATTCACATTTCTTGGCTGATGTTTGGCATCGTCTCTGTTAACTCATCACTGACTCCAGAGATTCCATCACTGGTCAGCCAAACATCTACGTACAGTGCACTTTCTCTCACACCTCCACATGCTGCCGACATTACATGTAGACCAGCAGAGCTGGGAATTGACCCTATAATCTTCCAGTTGAGAGACAACTTCCGCTACCACCGTCGCCCACAACACACTCCCTGTGGCTCCCTCATCCCCTTGAAATTGAGATGCAACATCTGAAGGGGCTATCCTTCTAATGAATTCAGATTCAAATCTGTACCTAATACTCCATTTGTTCGAAGTGCAGCTACTTCATGTCAAAACCATAACCTTAACCTCCAAAACAGCCTTTGTAGCTGCACTTTCCAGTACATGGTTTCCAGTACAGATCAGGTAGTGACAATGCCACGAGAGCCAAGAGAAGTCAAACAGTGGTGCTGCCACGGCACTGCAATTTTCTCAGGACAGGCGTGTGTTGAGCACTGAGAATAGATTTAAAACTCCTCTGTGGAGTCTGTCTCTAAACAAACCTCTCACAGAAACACACTGACTACAGTCTTGAGGCTTCTCACAACAAATTAGACACTGGAGGCAAACACCAATATTTCTGGGCTTCTGCACAGACAGCAACATTTCTGGAACAAGACTCTTCATTTCTTTGTGCACCCTTTATAGTCCAACTTGATACATGAGATGCAAGAATGGATGTTGGACTTGAGGAACATCATCTAAAACTGGATAATATACAGTATACTTACATTAAAAATTAAAAAGCTGATTATTTCAATCACTGCGTTTTGTCTCCACGTGGAACATTTTCCGGTAGGAAACCAAAAGCGTTCCTTAAACACGATTGGTTAAACAAACAAACTTAATTAGAAGATTTCCTGAGGAAAGTATAGATAATTTACCTAAAAGCAGGAAGTGGTAAAGTAGCAGCAGCATAACTGCTGTTAAAACACATAAATTAAATTAGCATTATGATAAGCCTTAACATGAATATCATTTCAGTCCTGCTTGACAACAGGATAACAGTGTCATACAGGGATTAGGGGGAGTTGAACCCCTGTTCACTGGTTTGTCTATATTAATTTTGGTTCTTACAAAGTCACATGTACGATCCACATCAACACGGGACGACATGAAAACAGCGGCACTGTCAGCTGAAGAGCTTCCTCCTACAAACATATTCTCCCAAACACGGACCAGAGGAAAGATTCTGGTTCTGAATTAATTTTGCATCTCACTCCAAATTAAGACCACTCACAGTGTCTCACTGTAGATTATAATTTGTGCAGTTGGAGGGGGGGGATGAATTTATTAAGTCAGCTTACATAACATGCTCAGAGCTGGAATAATAAATTCAATGGTTAGCCGCCTTTAGCGAACTGGCAAGATATGTTTAGGACAATTAAAATGTTGTTGTTGTTGACTATTTACCCACAGCTGGGGGACAGAACGAGCGACTGGATAGAAATGTTTCTTGTCCTTTATGGCTTTTTTGTCTTCCTTATGGGGACAAAAATCCCATATCCCCATAACATAAACTGCTACATTTTAAGGTGACGACATGTTTTAAAGTTGGGGTGAGGTCAGAGTTAGGTTAAGGTTAGGGTTAGGTCACTAGTAATTATGGTTAAGGTTATAGTAAGTCTCCAGGAAATGAATGTAAGTCAATGTAATGTCCTCTGAAGTCATGGAAACCAGTGTGTGTGTGTGCGTGTGAGACTCATAAGCTACTCAGGCACAACATTCACTCACTGGCTTCATCTGTGGCTGTTACTACTGTTGTAAACAGTGACAGTTGTAATCTCTCTCCCCTTGTGACTCCCTTTTATTTCTCACTAAAATGATTATTTGTGCGGATGGTAATCAGTCAGCTCAGCTCTTCATCTTGGTAAACAATTAGCCCGGAAGGGCGAGCCAGCCAATCAGGGACCAGCAGGGGCAGCTGGGCAGCCAATAGCGGCCAGGAACACTGAGTCCCCCTGTGACACGCTGACCTGCTGCGTGTCGGTGAGCGTTGCTATGGAAACCCCACTGTGCAGAGCGGCTTCGTTTGAATGCAGTGAAGCGAGGGAGGAAAGAGAGAGAGAAGGAGAGGTGGGAGGAGAGGAGAGGAGAGGAGAGAGGGACGTTTGCAAACGTAGGAGAGGAACAAAAAAGACAAACAGCAGTGACGAGTGTTTCCTGGAGATGAGGCATCAGGTGGAGTTGGAGAGAAGAGCGGGGAAACTTTTAGAGCTGACCGTGGGAAACGCTGTGTGACACGCTACAGAAGTGAGTCAGCAGCAGAGCATCTCTGAATGTCTTGGCTTCTGTTTGGCTTATCGCTGCCATGAAGATGACAGAGCAAATGTAGAGCGTCAGGGTGAATCTATGATGTCACGACCCCTCAACAATGCACTCACACCTACTGTTCATACCAGTGGGAAAAGTTACTGTTGTCATGAGTGGCTTTACAGCAACAGTTGCTGTTGTTGCTACAGTGATGGCAAAGTCGTAGGGCGTACTAATCAAAGTGTTTCCCCCAGAATTATAACGGGGGGGCGCATGTTTTACTCACTCCCTAGCTGTTTTTTTACATGGACACAAGTAATCGGAATAAAAATATGTCATGTAAACACGCCAATCCAAAAACTGTGATCTGATTCAGGCCATTCGGAAAAACAAGTTTCATTCCAAATGAGATCATTCAGATCATCGTTTATATAAACGGTAATGACTTCATGATCGTGACTTAGGTTGCTGCTTTATTCATTTTGTTGAATAATGAACAGACATGAAAGTCACAGACGCACAAGAGGAGGACAATGAGACGGACAGAGGACAGCGAGGGGACGGGCAGACACGTGCAGCGTTTGTTTATTATGGAAGCGGAAGTGAAGCTTCTCCTTCTGCTGCTGCGTCAAAATAGTCCAGTTCTGACTGGACGCTTGACGATGCGTACGCACACATTAAATTCCAGTAAATTCCAGTTGGAACAAGTGTTTTTTTTTTCGGAATGAAGAAATTTTGCACATATAAACATAACTCTCGTCTACCACTTGCCATGTGAGGGTTGCCAATCGCAGGTATAAAGGCCGCTGATATAGAGTGAGAGACGGGGTCACACCCTGGACAGGTCGCTAAACCAACACACAGAGATGAACAACCGTTCACTCACACGTTCACACCTGCCCTATGGTCAATTTAGAGTGTCCAGTAAACCTCTGTGTGATTTTGGACTGGGAGAAAACTGGAGAACCTGGAGAATAGCACAGGGAGAACATGCAAACTCCACACAGGAAGGGCCCTCAGTTGAAGTAATTATTTATTTAAAGATGACAAATTATTGCGACCCAATTCACAATGTACAACATGACAGAGAGCAAATTTTTTTGCATAATATTTCTGCCATTTCTGTAACAGAACAGGCACTACTATTGTTTTTAATTAATTAGCAAGAGGTTTCCTAGCGCTATGATTGGTTAATTAATCACAGCTTCAATTTAGACATGTTATTTAAAAACTTACAGATACATTACTCAAGATACATTAATCCGTAGTAAGTAAAAGTCTGGGGGGGGGAGTATGTGGAAACAAGACAATACAGGGTGAAAGGTCACGTCTGTGAGCTCAGTCTGGACAGCATACTGTTTTAGCTTTAACATTGAGAATTTCTACAACACAAGTAATGCACGATATATCCCCAAAATATGGGGCAACCCACAGCCAAGCAAAAAGGCCCCCACTAGGTCAAGGGCTGGGGCACCCAGTCCCCCTTGTTAATTAGATTCCAAATTGTCCGTTCTTTCGCGGTTTGAATTGGTCGTTTAAAAGGATAAACTCATATTTTCTCAGGCATTATTTTATATTGAAGACTCTCCGTGGAATTATTTCAGAGCTCAGTGCAAATATTTATCGGTCGTATTCACCATCAAGAACAAATGGGCAGCATATGGAACAAGTACAGTATTTAATTATGCGCTAAAGTCACGTGAGCCGCAACATGCTGCCCAGCAAAGGTGGCAGCCAAACGTCAAGACATCCAAACAACTAGAGCGGGTGTTGAGAGATAAAATGTGTCAGCAATGAGTAAGGAAGTCCAAAATGCATCAGCTAAAGAGTTGCACATAAAATTAAATGCCACTTTATTAAAGTTGGCATTTGTCAAGAACCAAAAACAAAAAACTCTCTTAACTGTTAAAAAAAAAAACTAGCACATTAGCTTAAATATTTTGGGGACAATAAAAAGTGTGTAGTGGTTGTGTTTATGGTAACACTTTACATAGTGTTGTTTAATATAAAACTAGTGTCTGAATGAAGAGGAAAAACAGGTACGGTGAATATAAAACATAACTGGTAGCACATTAGCTTTCATGCCGGCTAACATCTGAAATTTGTGAAGCTCTAAACAAAGTTGTTATTGAAATTATACAGTATTAGTGTTGTTAGAGTTGATACAATTGTTGTAAAACGGAAGTGAACGGTTTAGTTTTTTTTTTTTTACAAGCTCCATCCTGATCATTCACTACAAATATCCTTTTTAGACGACCTGAACGTTTATGATTTATGACCTCGTATAAAGCACAGAATCAGGATAGATGCATGCTGCTATAAAAAGTACACTGTGTACTGCCGGGGCAAGAAAAATGTTTTCAGAGTGACAGTTCTCTACCACACGTCCATCCATCTGAAGAGTTCTTATCACTTTTCATATCGTCTAATTGGAGAATTCTCATCATAATCATCCAACCAGAAATCTCTCCATTATCTCTTCATCGTTTAGCTGGTCAGACCAAACCATCTGCACATCAGTCTATCCATCTTTCCCTTCTGCTTTTTTCTCCGTCTGTCTAGAATTGAATTCTTCTTTGTCCCAATTCAGCTGAAAAACTTGGAAACCTATCTTTATGAGGACCTTTTCTCTGGGCCCCACAATTTTAAAGGGCTTTTCAGGGTTAAGACCTGGTTTTAGAGTTAGGGTTAGAATTGGGTTTTGGTTAAAGTGGCTAGGGAATGCATTAGTCTACAGTGTGTCCTCACTAGGATTTAAAAACAGGTTTACATGTGTGGTGCAGACTAGCACTGTAAAACACCCTGCTAGTTGTAGAGTTATGTAACAAGGCTCTGACTGTACATGTGCTTCTGTCAGAGCTGGAGCTCAACTCACACACACACACAGATCTGCGTGTGTTTGCACAGCGCATATACATGCCTGTGTGTTTTTGTGCATGAATGTGTGTTTCTATTTTTAAGCTGGAATCCATATGGTGTGGGTGACCCAACCGAACCCTAGTCTAATTGCATTGATTGCATTGATTTTAAATTCAGGGCAAACCTGATGCTGGATTAAAAAAAAAGATGCAAAAGTCCTGGAAACTTAAATATGTGCAATGATGCATATTTTTTTATGAGTCTATATATATTCTGTACATCTTGTTGGATGAATGGGTGGATGGATGGATCTTGTTGCCAAAATTGATAATTGGTTTTGTATGTATTGGATTAAAATAAAGAAAAAAAAAACAGCTAAATTATTATGCAACCCTTTACAGTTGTGGTTAGCATTTTCCTGCTCAGCTACATCAGAAAACACCACATTTGCTTTGAGTAGGGGTGGGTCAAAATATCGATATGGTTGATATATCATCAACCTTGCTCATGCAATATTATAATCAATAAACCAGGGCAAATATTGATAGTTGAATTAACAAATTAGGTGCAAAAGTTGGACCTATCGTCATGTGTCTGTCTTGCAATATCTTGATGATCAGAGAATATCGCAATATGGTGGATGTATCACGTATCGTATCATATTTTATTGTGAGATACCCTGTGATTTTCTCCCCTAGTTCTGACTATTTTTTTAATGCTAACTAGTTTGTCACTTGAGCCAGTATTTTAATAGCCAGTATTTTAAAATGAATCACTAAAATGAATCAACAGCCAGTGGGTGGACAGACGGGACGTGTGGTACAGATGTTCATATGACGCCCAGATGAAGAGGCACAATGACATTTCCATCCCTGTCACTTTCCCACTATTCATTCATTCATTCATTTTCCCAAGAGGATGAACTGTAATAAATTTCCCTCCCAATTCGCTCCATCATCAGATGAAGATATACAATGTATTGACCAAGTATAGCATAAGCTATAAATCATGTTTACTGTCAATTAGCAAATGTAGCATGTTAGCCTGTGGGCATGCTAATCATTACTGCAACTTGGCGTCAGCATTTTAAGCTTGCTGACTTCAGCATTTGGCCTCATGTAGAAACTAATAAAAATCTGTCCTGTTCCCACATAGTAAGGGATTAACCACTGCGGTTTGGACAGCTTCATGTCATTTATTTTGAAGCAGACGTTACCATATTTGGAGGAGCATTTTAAAGCTCATCCATTGCTGTCACCTACATATGCACCTATTATACAGTAGCAGCTGTCAACCACTAGGTGTCCCCAGCCCATCACATGCTACATAATTAATCTGTTTTAGTCCAAATAAGACTATAGTTTAAAAAAAGGACATCCTGCTGTATCAAAGAAGACCTGAAACTAGTGATTGAGACCATTAACCCCTATGGAAAATGGACTTTATAACTTTTATGACTAAATCAAGTGATTGATTGATATATATTAAAACAAAGCCACCTATCAACCTATAACATGATTAGCCAGGATTGGCTAATCATGTGATATAAAACTTGAAAATTGCGCCTGTTGCTCGTACACAAGTGTGGTAGTTCATTCATGATGTAGTTAATTCATTCATTCATTCATCATCTACTGCTTTATCCTCCACATGAGGGTCCATCACAAGGCCACACAGAGAAAAACACCCATTCACTCTCACACTCAAGTCAATTCAGACTGTCCAAATAAACTCTGCATGTGTTTGGACTGTGTGGGGAAACAGGAGAAGACCAAACACGGGAAGAACATGCAAACTCCATGCAGAAGGCCTTTAGTCTGACCGGGTCACAAACTCAGCCTTTGTGCTGCAAAGGCAACAGTGCTAACCACTACACCAACCGTTTGGCCCTCTTTCCTATAGTGCATTTCAGAAAATATTTTATGGTACACACGAATAATTAAACAACATGGAGAAATGCATGAAGAAATCAACAGTGAGGACAGACATTGGATGTCTCTAAGGCATTGGTTCTTGCTACTAGCTGTCCTCTCTGTCCCCCTAACCTTTTATTCACCTTCTTAAGACGACATGTCCTGTATTCAGGGCCTCCAGATATACAGTTTCCTGGTGCAGCTAAAGGAAAGGGTGAAGATGTGGACGAAAAAGAAGAAAACAAAGAGATCCGATCCCACACCTGTCCTCATGCAACCCACTGCCTCTGCATGAATGGTGTGCATATGTGTGACGGGGAGCAGGCCGCAGCAGGAGAAAGGATGACCCGAGAAAACCTTCAGACAATCTCCTCCTACTGTAATCTGTCACCATCATTCATTCTCCAGTAATAGCGTAATCATTTTTATACAGAGGACATTTGTCAGTCACTTTTAACACCACTCTTTGACACGCACAAACATCCTCCCATGCTCTCGTCACGCACTCTCAAGCCCACACTCAAAAACATCCACAATGCATCTGGCTCTCCCCTACCTCCGTCTGAGTACGTCTCTGTTCCATATCCGTCTTGCAGCCCGTTGTTCCACGTTCCCTCATACTTCCCACTCGTCCCGGTGCTTTCCCGAAGACCGTAGCGTCCCTTAAAGCCATGTGTCCACTCGCCCTTGTACACCCAGCGGCCTTTATTCTCAACACCCACTCCATGCCTCTTGCCCTGAGCCCATGTGCCCTGGTAGGTGTTACCACTGGGCCAAGTGTAGACGCCCAGCAGTTCAAAGCCATGGGCCCAGGACCCGCAGTACTCGCCCTGGCCTTTTGGTCCCGTGCAGATCCCATGGCCATGTGCCTTGCCCTCCTCCCACCCGCCGCAGTATGACCCCCCATCGTCAAAGTTGAACCTGCCGCCAGTGGACATGCATGAAACAGGTCTTGGCAATTCCCCTGAAGCCTCGACAAAAAGAAAAAGAAAAGAAAAAGAAAACAAAGGGAGAAAAAAGGAGGACAGGTTGGTGCTAGAACCAATCCATGGAGTCAGATTTAAAGTTTGGTGAGGTCAGGGGTGAGGAGGAGGAGGAGGAGGAAGGGGACTCCCACAAAAAAAAAAAACACTCCTTGTTTTCAGCTGGATTAAAAAAGAAGAAGAAACAAGTTAAGTAAGAAAAGTTGGCCCCTCACTGGAGAGTCAGGGGTTTCCTGATGTGGTGGGGAAGAAGAAGAAGAAGAACAAGTGAGATGGTGTTCACACCATCCTCTTGGTGGTTTCTTTGTGTCTACGGCTAACACTTTCCAGCTTCTCTGTGGCAGGTGGGAGAGGAGGAGAGTAGACCTAAAGATGCCATTATCCACGCTCGGTGGTGGATGAAAGCGTCAGGCAGCTCTACCGACACTGCCACCAAACGAACTCTTCCTCTTCCTCCTCCTCCTCCTCCTCCTCCTTTTCCCAGGCCCACTCGCTTCCTACCTGATGATGCCTCCGCCTCTCTGGAGTGTAGAGCCAAGAAGTCTCCCTGGAGGCAGCCCTTCAAACCTCCAAACTACCAGCATAGGAGCCACTCAGCACTGAGGCCCAAACTGGAGATGTGACATGTTGAGTGATGATGAAAAAAGAATGAAGAGAATGCTTTTTTCTTTGGGTCCACTTCTAAAAAAATGATTTAAAGTCAGATGTGTGGCTCCCTTCAGGCTTCACCATCCTCTTCTTATTCCCTTTTACACACACAGACACACTCACTTTGCTTAATCAGACAGCGAAGAATCACACATGCATAGAGAGAAGGGAAACGGGGGGGAAAGAGACATGGAAATTTGCTTGGCTGCTGTTTTTTGGTTTGTCCTGTGGTGCTGGAGAACAGCAATGCAGTCTCCTGCCTTATACACACACACACGTACACAATATTGCAAGCACAATGCACACACACACACACACACTTTCTGACAGCAAATGCACGCGCATGCACACACAAACAGAGAGAGAGACAATGAAAATAAACAAGTGAATTGATCAGTTCCCCCTCCTCTCCCTCTCAGTCTGGCTATAGGTCTTTAATCCACTGCGTCCATAAGTGGTTTATCCTCTGCGTGGGCTGCCTTCAGGTTTCCTGCTTGATGAAATAACATCCATCTATGTGATCCTGTTATGGTGCGTCCTGTCCTCTTCAGCATCTCCTGCTTGTCTCCATGTTTCCCTATGGAGCAGTGGCTGACGCACAGACTGCCTGATATCTCACAGTCTCTTCTCCTCCTATGGCTGGATCACTCAGTCTCTCTCTCCTCTCCTCTCTCTCTCTCACAGAAAATCTGCTCATTAGAGAGGACTGTTCCAATGCAGCCACACACCACCAACCCCCCCCACCCCCCTGCTCAATAGCACACTCCAGCTCTTAAAGGGACACACACTCAAAGCTGCTAAGATGAGTTTCTCTCTTCCTCCTTCACCTGTAGCTTGTATCATTCACTCCGCCTTTGTCTTTCTGCTCATTGCTTCAGGCTCAGCTTGTTGGTCTGACCCTAAAGATGACTAGGTCAAAACTGGGACTTGATGTGGGCATGCGGGCTAAAAAGAAAGACCTATTCACTTTTATGAAGCTGCAAGCAAACACTGGGATACAAGGTTCCTGGCATTAAATAGCAACTCTGCTTTGTATGTTTATGTCACAAAACATAATGTTGTTTTTTTCCATTACATTAAATAGCACCTTTTGTAATGGAGGTCAACCTAAAGTACACATGATAATTCACTGCCTAATCTCTGCCTTCCACAAATGACCGACTGTGACGTCTATTTAGCTGACTTCCTCCCCAGCGTTGCTTTACCTTTACGTCCATGTTTTATCCTACACATGAGGGTCGCGGGGCCACTGGAGCCAATCCCAGCTGACATAGGGCGAGAGGCGGGGCCACAGCCTGGACAGGTCGCCAGTCGTCACATGACCAACACACTGCGGTCAATTAAAATGTCCAGTTAACCTCACAGAGGAAATCCCGACACAGGCAAACTCCACACTGAAAGGCTCTCAGCCGAATCGGGTTTGGAACCCGTGACTTTCTTGCTGTGAGGCAACAGTGCCGGCCACTACACCACCATGTGAGCCCTGCTTTAGAGACAGGTTGTTTGAATAATTTGTTTTGCGGAGCGTCTCTTTTTCACATATTAACAAATATAAATATTGTTATTACTCTTAAAACATTTTTTAATACATTTTCTACCGCTTAATCCTCCATGTGAGGGATTGCAGAGGAGTTTTGGAGCCAGTCCCAGCTGATACTGTGTAGGATAAAAGGCAGGGGAGGTCAACTGTCCATTACAGGTCAAACATACAGAAACAAACATTCACTCTCACCCTCACACCTGAGGGTCAATTTAGAGTCCAGTTAACCTAATCCTAATCCCAAAATCAGCAACCCTCTTGCTGTGAGGCAATAGTGCTGGCCATATCTTTTTATTTTTTCTTCTGAACCATTTTATGCATTTCATTTATATTGTATCTTTCTATTTTTAACAACATTTCATAATGGAAAGCAAAGAAAGTTTCATCGCACAGGAAACTTGACAATGACAATGAACACTTTGACTCACGACCACATGTTAATCTGTCCTCTGTCTTTTCCTGCAGCTGTCCTGTTGCTGTTGTCCTTGTCCTACCGTTTTGCAGTGGCTGGGAGAGCTAAGCCAATTCAAGCCCAGATTAAAGTAATAAAGTCACTGCGAGGCTGGGGATTAAGGTTTATAGGCCTCTAAACACACTGGTAGTAGAGAGAGAGAGAGAGAGAGAGAAGGGACAAGAGCAGGTGGAGAGAAGAAGGTGAACGGGAAGAGTAGGTGACCACAACAGAGGGATTAGGCTTTAAAGAAGTTAGTAACACAAGTGTTACTGGTCATAAATCCATGACATCATGTGGAAAGAATTAATTATAGATAAAAATGTACTGACATAATCACAGGTAATGATTACTGGTCATTAGGGTACAGAGCTGAACATGGATGGAATTACAGGCATGTTTGACCAATGAAATAAAAAGAACAATCTCAAGCTGGAACAGACATCTCATCATAAAACATACATTTACAGCACAGAAAGGAAATGTTTGGCAAACTGTCAGTTTTTTTTAATTGATGTAGACGTTTTCAAGAAGGCGCAAAATTATTACTTCATTAAGAAAATCTTTGATCTGCTCTAAACGTTTTACTGCTCTTGCTTTCCAACAGTTTTGGTTGCTAGTAAGTGAAATATGTTATTTTATAAGTATATAAGTATAAAACAACATGAAAAAAATATATTTTATTTAAAATTGCTGTAAATTGTTTTGAAAGGAAGTAGTCACACTTTGCGTGTGCAAAGAATAAATTGGGTTTCCTGTACAGATTGGGCAGCAACAAAGTCTAATCTCAGGAGTAGAATTCTGGCTCCTGTTTTGGAAAAGTTTTAGATTCAAAGTGGAAGACAATGGATGGATGTTTACAGTGGTGTCGCAAAAATATGCATTCCAAAACTGCAGGGGGAGCTCTGTAGAATTACAGATGAAAAAGCGACCAGACATACACAGTTCTGCTTTAACCATGCTTGTGTAACATTTTGAAGTGAGACCCAACAGGACGCTATATTACCTTTAATGTTCATTAGTTCCCTAACAGAGTATATGGAAGGACGGGGTTGTGTGCATGAGCCTATGCATGAAAATGGTTTCTAACTGTGAAGCTTCTCAAAAAGTCAGCGTCTTTGAGTAAAAGCAAATGTGTTCAGTTCAAATTTCCTCTGACCTCATCCAGCAGCTTCCTGTGTTTGCTCACCATCTGCTCCGTCCATAAACTGAGTGACATCTCCAAGCAATCGACGAGGACACTCCTCTCCATCGGTGGTCAATGATTACACGAGGACGCCTTGGACTTTTGTACGGCTGTGAACCAACAACCAAAAACTGATCTGCTTATAAGGTTTTGACAAAAAAAACATAAAAACAAGGGACTTGTCACCTTTACATGGACGGTGAATGAATTTACAGATATCAAGATAAAGAAATTATAAAGATTTTACTTGTCTCACCAGCCAGTGTGTGTGTGTGTGTGAACAGAAAAACTGAAGTGTTGTGTTCTGAGTGGTCATCAAGACAAGAAATAATAAAAGTGTTAATAAAAAATATAGACAATTTAAGGGTTTATTGGGTACAACTGTTAACACAATTATCTAACCAGATAATCTTATTAAAACATGGCAGTGACACAGTGCATTTAGGTAAAAAGAACAACCTGCAGTCAGAAACTCAGCATCAGAATGGTAAAGAAAGGTGATTTAAAGCAGAACTATGCAGGATGCTTACCTTAATTTAAGTGTCAGAGTCATTGTGATGGTTAAATGTCTTGCTGTGGAGAGACGGGGGCTGTCTTCACTCCCCCTACAGGCTGTTAGTGGAAAACCAGTCTTGCAAGATCAGGGCCACAGACCTGGTGTCTTTAGAATCAGAAGGTCTCGCAAGAAACAAACTAATTGCTAAACAGCACAGGAACCCCTTAGCCTAACTGACTATAAGATGAAAGCAGTGATTGCATTATTTTAGAGATAGAGGAAGGAAGGAAGGAAGCGACTGTCTGACTGTGCGAAGGGCCACACATGAGTAAACTGCCTGGCTTTTTTTTCAAATGGTGAAAACTGAAAAACATAGAAGCATGTAAAACAGATGCCGACCAGCATGGAAACGGCTCCACGGCTTGTGTTCACCGGCTCGGTTGAAAACAAATGCACATGACCAAGAGAGGGGAAGGGAGGGGAGGGAGTGTCGGCAGTGACTTTTTAGTCAGTGACGATAAAGAGGTAGAAAATGGATGGATAAATGTTCACAGTGGTTTCGTGAAAATATGTCCTCCAAAACTGTAGGGGGAGCTCTGCAGAGTTGAAGGCTAAAAGTTAATAGTATTGCCTTAAAGGTGAAGTATGACATTTCTAGTGACATTTAGAGGATAAGCTCGAGATTGCAACAAAGAAATGCTCCTCTGCTCACCCCCCCCCCTTCCCTGAGAACTACGGTGGCCTTTGCCAATCAAAATGGCGTTGTCGACCACGACCATGTCAACAGATGAGGTTCTCGTATAAAGACACGCTTATAAGTTTTTACTTGTGTATATTGTAATTGTATAGGTCATAGACATGAAATACATATAGACATGATAGTGAAACTTATTATTTTTTAAATATCATGTTAGCATTTGCTCGCTAATAGTCCAAAAGAGAGAAAAAATACAGGGAGGAAAATGCCTTTTGTTGCCAGAGGTCAGTGGAAAATTGCAGACAGCTACTGTATAAACTGAAATGGCCGCTCATTACAATCAGAGTAAATGGTCTGTATTTATAGAGTGCTTTTCTAGTCTTGACGACTACTCAAAACTGCTTTGCCCGACAGTTTTGCCATTCACCCATTTATACCCACTCATTCAGTGTTTTTTCCTATTACACATTTATCATGCCCGTTCACACGCTGCCATCACAGCCATCGGGAGCAACTTGGGGTTAAATGTTTTGCCCAGGAGCACATCAGCATGTAGACTAGCACAGCTGGAGATCAAACCCACAGCCTGTCAGTTGGAGGATCACCAACTCTACCACTAATCCACTGTGACCACAGGAGACAGTCTCCGAGTGCCAAGACACTCAACTTTAAAGTAGATGGGCGGCAGAAGCGGCAGCCCACAGGTGCCCTGTGTACCTAATAAAGTGGCCAATAAGTGTTTTCCAACCACAAAATGTGAAAATTCAAATTAAAATCTTGAAATATTCCCATGTCTCTGTCACAGGTGACGCATGCGTGACGATTACACGGTGCATGGCCTCACGTCAGCAGCCAAAAAAATCTCCTCCGTTATTTATTACATCTTTTTTTTGACCCAGAGTAAAAATTGAAAAGGGGGGGGAGGAGCAGGTGGAGGAGAAGGAGGAGGAGGAGGAGGAGGAGGAGGAGAGCAGCCTCATTCTCATCCATCTCTCTTCTCCTCTCCTCTATTATTCATCAGCCTCTTCTCATCCCTTGTTCAGCATGCTGATGGAGGAGGATAAAATAGGTCACAGAGGGAAAAGGCTGGTGCTGCCACTGTGACTGATGTCTTCACAGACTCATCATGCACTCACCCCTCTTCTTCCTCCTCTTCTTCCTCCTCCTGCCACCTTCATGTCATCTCATCCTTCTCACCTACTCTCTCTCTCTCTCTCCATACCTTCTCCCCTCACATCCTGATATCTGTCCTTTCTCAGCTCAGCTCAGCATTTGCTCTTTCTTTCTTTTTCTTTACCTCCAGTCCCCTCCTTAAACTCAAGACAAAGGAATTGCGTTGCTGCTGATTTTCTGCAGGGGGCAACAAAACCCCTCAAATCTATAAATCTTACATCTGGAAGGGAAAGAAGTAATGGGGAATTTGTGAACAGGAACATTTAACCACAGACAAAGAGAATGAAACATTTAGTTTCAACTATACTGAGTCCCCATTTTCCTACAGACATTTTACCTCCGTTTAATGGTTATTTTCCCCTTTTCTAAAGCAGCTTAGATGCTGTTAAACTGTTCTGGAGCTGGGCTTACGCTCCAATAACTGTATTAACAAGGTCCACCAGGTGGAGACAATATCCTATTTAGAGAATAGACAAATCCATGCAACAGTATAAATTTAATAATTAATTAGTGTTGAAAAACAGTTTTCAAACTTAATGTATTTGTCTTGTTAATATTGTCACACAATTTTAGAGGGTCATTATTATTTTTATTATTTAATTTTCAAAGGACAAGTGACGACTACTGGATTGATTGATTTTTAAAGCGGAAAACACAAACACATTGGAATATTGATAAAAATATACACAAAAGTTTTTTGTTGTTGATTATTCTGCTTGTTTGGTCTTAGTAAACAAAAGTTTTGAAACATTATCTCTATCTCTTCCTCTGAAAAGAGACAAAACTATCAGACCTTACTGAGGGAGCGTTTGTGAGTTTACAGCAGCAGCGCAGGGGCGGGCGGGGACAAGAATCCTAAATCCTGTTGAACTGAAATCAATTCTGAAACAATGGACGCCTCTTTGTGTCTATCTATAGACGATCTAAAAACCACTATACTGAGAAACACAGAGAGTCCTGATAGTGTGAACTCGTTTAGAAATAAATGAATGAATTTATGTTTTTTTTTTTTTTTAAATGCACTTTAGTTTTAAAAACAATGTTTAATGTGTCTTCAAAGGCCCACTAATTATTAATTTTAAGACAAGACTACATCAGATGAGGGGGTGAACAGTGGTAAGTCACTCTCATGCCTCTAAACAGCAGTTAGTGTTGATATGAAATGCAGTGTATTGTGTTGTATATGTATTGTGATATTAAGACTAAATGTTTCCTGGTTTCAAAGGTTGCTGCACTGATAATCATATTTATTATACTGAAGAAACTAGTGAAATACACTAAATACTTAGGCTTAATTATTTGTGTTATCACAGAATTTGACCATATTTCTAGGCAGTTTCATGGTTTCTAGCACATGTAAATAACCTTCATTTAACATTAAAAAGCCCAAAGAAATAAACTAGGTATTATCTAAAAATAAAAAAGTAATAATAACTGTATTTTAAGCATGTAATACAGATCATAAACAGTAGGTATTTTATTTTAGGGTGTATTTACAGTGTATTGTCACTCAAAAACAACCTGTGTGCAGCTTGTAGGATATAGACTAAGCTTTACAGAAAACCTGATTTGGTGTTTACCTTCATATACATCATATGACGTAAAAAAAAATAAAAATAAAGTATACTATGATAAGATTTTTTTTTCCCCATATTGCTGAGCCCTAATTAAATGTTACATGACCAAATCTATTGAATGTGTAACTTGTAGCCACCTTTTTCAAACACGAACACAACAACAGTGATGTGTTTACAGTGTACATGCTTTGGCACATTTTCCCCACAGTGTCACTAAAAAAAGGGGTTATATTGTTTCAGAACTGTCAGCAGCAGCATGAAAAGATGTCACAGTTATTTAACTGAAGAGGAAGAACCACTGATCTTGTCGATGATATAACACCTAAATGTACTGATGTGTAAAATGATTAAAAGTAGTGAACACATTTAAAACAGCTGGAAGATAATTTGTGATTGTTTTTGTTTAGTTTATAAAAGTTATTATTCAGTTGCTGTCACTTTAGAAAAATATTTTACACACATACACACTCAGCCTGGCTTGTTCCACTACCGGTCTTCATAGAAGACTTTGGCCATGGCGATGGCAACCTTTGCGACCTTTTTGTCCTTGGCGTCAGGGCCCATGTTAGCACGTGCCAGTCCTATCCAGTACTGCTCTGTACGAATCTGATAATCCGTCACCGTCTCCCCCTCCTGCACTGCTGGGTGCTGGTCCTCATCTGGACACACAGACGGGTGGAGAGCATGAAGGTGCAGGTACACAATTATTTTCATATTTAAGCCAAATTTAAGCTGCAATCAAGTTGTTTTGCTGCCAACCCTCAGAAAACAGACGTGATGAAAGAATTTATTCTTATATCCGTCCAAGCAATTTACATTTATTAATATACTGTATTTGGGTCGTAATGTTTAATAATGGTTATAATTTTGATTTGGTTTTGAACTTTGATTAGATAAAAATGTGCTTTTTTGGCACATCAAACAGTGTTTTCTGACAGAAAACTGAAATCTGAAAAAGGCTCACTCTCCTACACCAAAGCCCATAGAGAAAATAAGTGTTTTTAGTTTGCAGGGACACAAGAGCTGCTGGTCTACTGTTGCCTCATCTGGTAAGTTTATGTCACCAATGGAAATCTGAACGAAGGACCTTATTGCTGGAGGCAGCAGCGGATCAACACTTCCTGTGTGCCATGATGTAAACTTGTTGATTTTCTCAAAGGACTTTGGTGCAGGGGAGTGAATGATCTTCAAAGTGACACAAGCTTCAGGTTCCAGTCAAAAAAAGACAAGGTAAGACCGAGATAAGGTGGAAAACTTAGTCTCAAGATATTGTAGACGTATGCAAGCATGTATTTTATTAGGTGAGCTGTGTTTTCACAGTGCAGTGCCGTTGTTAATAACTCCTACAGACAACTTTAATATAAATTACATCATATCCTAATTGGATATTGAAGTTGTTAGTCATTATAAATCACAATAACAGGTAAAGTACGAGAGAGGTGAATCCCTTGCCTTCCTCATCCTCGCTTTCCTCTTCAGACTTGTCGTCCTCTTCCTCTCCCTCTGCTCCTTTTACTTCCTCACCCTCCTCTTCATCGTCCTCTGACTCAGACTCTTCCAGCCACTCCTGCGTCTCTGATGAGAGAATCATAAATCCAGATGAAACCTCACACCCGTCTGTCCCGTCTTACCAACACCTCGTCTCCCGCGTCAGAAGACAGACTTCAGCTCGCTGACGTGACGTGATGCAGCACTGATTACGTCTCAGGTGATTTTTGCTTGAACGCTGCAGCATCTTTCTTACTCACTTGGATCCATTTCAACCAGCGTCTCCCACTGGTCCATCTTATGGAGGTCCAGACAGTAGAAGTCGTTTAGGGTGAACTGGCGGTCACCAACTTCAAACATCCCTCCGTATAGGTAGAGCTTGCCCTGACGCACAGTTGCCATGGCGCTGGACCTCGGGCAAGGCTCCACCAGGTTAGCAGAGGCTGAATCTGAGAAGATAAAAAAAAAACTTCCAAGTTTGAATCAGCAAAACGATGAGAATATGAATGTGTGTGTGTGCACAATCTTGCCATCATCCTCCTCCTCCTCCTCTTCTTCCTCCTCTTCCTCCTCCTCCTGAGCTCCGGGGATCACTTCCTTGATGGTCATCACCGTGCCGTCCTCCGTGACAATCTCCTTGATAATCTCAGTGGGTCCTCGGGGTGCCACGTCCTCTCCTTCCTCCTCCTCCTTCTCTGCTCCCTCCCCCTCTGCTCCACTCTTCTTCCCCCTTCGTCTCTTCTTCTTCTCAGTCTTGTTTCCCTGAACAGACACAAACCACAACACATCAGACAAACACAGGAAAATGACTTCCCTCCTGGGTCCACTAACACTGACAGAACGGGTTTCTGCTACTAAGCACCGTTTAACTGGAATGAACAGTCATCACACTTGAAAGCTAAATTTTTCATAAAGCTTCATTATCAGTGCAGGAGACAATGTGGGCACACTGATGCCGATCACTCTCATGTGTTTTGGACATATAACTGCAACCATTTTGGGACAGAGTTCTTCAGACCTTTGATGACAGTTTAGTTTCAAGAATTGTGAGGATCCCGGGATTGTGCTCCTGGGAAAATGACAATACCTGTTGTTATGTCTCAAATCAAGAATATTTATCTTTTCAAAACATACTTGCATGCAAAAAGGCAGTTACAAGGACCTGGTTTAAATGTGACCATGAGCAATTGGTCATAACCAAACAAAGGAGATTGCAGGAGCAAACATCCAAAATGGGGTCTCCCTTAGAGACATGGTCAGCTCAGTCATCTGGGACAGCAGAGAGTAGAGCTGCTGCTCCATTTGTGGAAAGGAGCCAGTTGTGGTGGTTCGGGAACCTGGTAAGGATGCCACAGGGGCACCTCCCACGGTGTTCCTGGCAAGTCCAACAGGGAGGAGGCCTTGGGCCAGACCAAGGACTAGGTGGAGAGGTTACATCTCCTTACATGGCCTGGGAGCACCTGGAGATCCCCCGTCAGAGTTAGACAGTGTGGCCAGGGAAAGATGCGCCCCGATAAGCTGTTGACGATGGATGAATGAAATGTGATCCTTCAAGTTTAGATCAATGGTGGGACATTGTAGAGGAAATACTTCTCCCAGCACTAAAACAGGGACCCCCACAAGATTCTGGACTAAGTGGACTGCGTTCAAGTTAAAGGAGGAATCAGGTTTTCAGTTATGAGATCAGATCATATAGGTCTGTGATACAAGAAGTGACACCTCCTGTTCCAATTATGTGTTGCATCAGTTTTTTTTTTTTGGATGTGGTTCTTGTCTTGTTCATATAAATGGTAACTGAAGAACGGTGAAATAAAGATTTACAAAGTTTTATCATTTTTATGGCTTTTGGACTGAATCTTTGTGTTACAATGTAAATATAGTCACAAAAAATATCTACTGCTTATGATCTGTTTACATGCTTAAAATATATTTATTATCTTTCATTTCAGATAATACCTGGTTTATTTGGCTATTTAATGTTAAATGAATATTTACGTGTGTTAGAAACAATGAAATTGACACAAATAATTAGGCTTAAAAATAGGCTTTTCAAAAGTAATTTTGTCGAATCCAGGTATTTTGAATCAATATTTTGTGTATTTTGTTAATTTTTTTAAGTATAATAAATATGATAAACAATCCTTTAAAACAGCCTTAAAAACCAGGAACAGTCACCACAGAAAACAGCCCAACGCTGGGCTGGAACTCACCCGCAGCACTCCAGGGAACCAGCGGTTCTTCACCGTGTCATAAAGGTACAGGTCGTTGAAGAAGTCTCCCTCCAATGTCTCCTCCTCTTCCTCGTCACAAACGCCACCAAACAGCACCGCCCTCCCTGCTGGACCCACCGCCAGCGAGAAGCCTGAGCGAGGAGGCGGCTTGTTCCCTGAGGGGTTCAGCCTAGACCAGGACCACTTCTCTGGAGGACACACAAAAAAGACAACAACTGACAGATGTACTGTAGTGTTTTTTTTTTGTTAATTTAATGAAAATCAAGTAACACATACAGTACATTTGTTGTCTCTAGGGAATTTCTTTTTGGTACCTTGGGCATCTTTGCCCTCTCGCTTCAGCAGAAACATGTCAGAGTGGATGGTTCCCTTCTCCACATCCTTCTTGACTCTCTAGATTAAGAAATTAACATTATAAAACCCAATATACACACACAACTGCAGCTTTAGAAAACACACGCACCACTTTAGAGTATCCACCATAGATGATCACACCCATGCCGTCCGGTGTAGAGGTCATCTGACAGGCAGAGCGTGGGGAGGGGGCGGAGCCTGCCGGAGTCAGGCGGGACCAGGAAAAAGTGTCCAGGGAGAAGGCATAGACGTCATTGTAATAGATAAAATCCCTGAGTGGACAAAAAAAGGTTAAATTAGTTTTTTGTTGCAACATTTTTCCTTTAATTCTTATATTCATGTGACCTAACTCCAAACAGGGCACACATTTTAATTAGATTTTAGTGATTCTCCATAAAAACATGTTTTTAATAAGTTCCATGACACATTTTATATGAACATTTTTATTCATGTTATACCTATTTATTTCAACAGCTTCCACATCATGTGGCACACCACTTTCAAACAATAGCCAAATTGTATCAATGCCCTAGACAAGACAGCACTCTTTACAGATTTTAGAGCTTCTAATAGTTTATATTAACATGTATATACTAAAAATACCTCTAAATAATAGGTCCCTTTCATATGACCCACTGACTTCACACCATTGTATTATTACATTAAACAAACAGGTTTCTAGCGACTCTACAGTTTCAAAAGCTGCTGTATATTATGATTCTGTAACATCTGCGCTTACCTTGTGCTCTCATGGAAACCTCCAAACACCAGCAGCTGCCTCTTGCTGAGGACCATCCTGTGACCACTGCGACCTGACGGACCACCAGGCGCTCTGGAAAAACACAAGCACAATATCAAAGCACTATTGACCAAATACTGAAACCAGAAAACAATCACATTTAAATCTCCACGCCGTAATTTCTACTGTCTCCTGTGGACTTGATTAATAACAAAGCACTGCCTTCATCTCTACACAGCCTACAGAGACAAGACATTTGTTGATTGTACAGCACTACAGTAAGTTATGTGTTGTACAGTGTATCTATCTTTTAGCATGTCTTTACATGTCCAGACTTCATCCAGCATGCATTTTCAATATTGAACCATCACTTCCTCGATAAGCTAAAATCCAACAAAGATAAAAATGCAACTATGAAACCCTCCAGAATATCCAGGTTTATTTTTTAACAGTAGAATCCACTTCTCAAACGATTCATGGGCACTTGAGCATTTTCAATATCACATATGCAGCCGTGTAGCTGTTGTGCTCCCCCCCCCCTCCATTCATCAGTCATAATGTTAAACAAAATCATCTTAACCATTTAATAGCAGACATTTGTTAATATTTAAAAGAATTTCAGTTTTAAGAAATAATAAAATCTAAGATTTTTATGTGGATAAACTTAAGTAATGTTATAAATTAGTTGGCAGTTCCTATTGTAATTGATTGAAGTGAGAGCATTTTGTTTACATGTAATAGTACTGTATTTATTGTCATTTTTACATTGACTCTGCTGAGCTTTCTATTTTTCCATGCGTTTGTTTACTGTTATAATAACGCTGTACACATACTTGATATTCTCCCAGGTGTGTGTGCCAAGGTGCAGCACCCACAGGTCCTTGTAGTGGTAGAACTGTTCCCCATTTGGAGACGCAAACTCTCCCCCAAACACCCAGAGCTGGCCCCCACCCTGGGGAACAACCACCGCCTGAGGGGAGGAAAGAAGAGAGGGAGGGAGGGAGTTGTGGGTGAGACATGAGGGCTGAACAAGCAGAGTGAGATAAGGAGGCCTGATGTCCTCAGATTTAATTGGTTTCTGTGCAACAGGCCGTGATGACATTGCTGATATGATTCAAAGTTTCCGATGATCTGTTGTATTAGACACCGGTCTGCCCTCTTGTGGCTGACTTAAGAATTGTTTGATGGCTAAGGTCTGAAATTAGACGTGTGCACTGGAATAAAAGTTAAGGATTGACTTTCTCACCTGGTGAGAGCAGCGAGGTGGAGGAGGACCTGGAATCTCTGATTTAACCCAGCAGTTTTTCTTTATGTTGTAGAAAAACAGGTCGTTGTACAAGTATGTCTGCCGCCAAAAAAAAAAAAAAAAAAAGAATAAAAAGGTAAACAGAGAATTTCCTGAGCAAAGTTACACACAAAAACTAGGAAAACTAGAAACCATGTGCATCAAAGCATTCCCGCTTCTCATACTCTTATATACTATATAAATGTCAGATTAATTGAAAAATTGAAAACCCTATTGTGTGCCAACTAATCAACTTTTCATTCAACTAAATATACTGAAATTTAAAGATATTGTAGATTATAACAGGTTACAAATTATGTACAAAGCTTGAAACCAAGTTAAAGCTGAGGGAAAGCTAATACCAACTGAGAGGAATAATTTTGTTTGAAAAACCCAAGATAAGAACAAACGTTAAAAATCATTGAGTGTCAGTAAGGGATGCAAAACTGTGGAACAATTTTTCTGGAACTGCTAAAACTGGTAGCACTTTAAAGAGGCTCAAGAAACTTTAGAAGTCTTACTTAATCGTGACATATTATGGAAAATTAAAACTATTTTGCTAATATTTGAAACAGCAAAAATGATAACATGAACAATCTGTGCCTGTTGTCTGCTTGTTAGATATTTACTTTAAGGGAAGAAGGGTAGGTATTTAAAAATGTCGGCTTCTGGCTTCACCCTTTCAGTTTATTATTGAAAAAATTCAAAATTTCTGTATCGTTATTTGGTTCTCTTTATTGAAAATGAACCGAAAAAAACATTATTTCATTTAAAGTAAAAATTATTTAATTCAAAATGAAAATAATTATTAATTGAAGCCCTAAATAAACTGTTATGTGATTGTTGCCTATGCTCATTTCTCATTAAGGAGAGTGTAAAGTGTGTATGAGGAGAATTTTCAATTACCTTCCTTCCATTGAAGAATTC
The DNA here is from genome assembly GCA_016785285.1 of Brachirus orientalis. Taxonomy (NCBI): domain Eukaryota; kingdom Metazoa; phylum Chordata; class Actinopteri; order Pleuronectiformes; family Soleidae; genus Brachirus; species Brachirus orientalis. The sequence goes on from JAFBJR010000549.1 coordinate 361,271, forward strand.
TCCTCCAAACAGGATGAGTTCATCTTTCTCAGGATGAGCACAGAGAGATGCACTCAGCCTGAAAAACATTAAGAAACAGCAAAATGTTGAGGCGGTCATAGATCAAACAAGACATATCACAACAAATATTACTTAATGACTTGAGAATGTTTGTAGTTCTCTGGGTTTCCCTTCTGAACAAACTTCTAAACTGCTAACAAACTACAAAATAATTTTAAATCACCACCAACACCAGTGGGTCAAAATATTATTTTTAATTTTCACAGTGACACCACTGCACTTCCTTTGAAAAGCAAAGTTCTCAATAAATAATAATCACGCCTGTGACAACAACTTGGATGTTGACAGAAGTCTCCACCTTGGTGACGGGGGAGGACATGTTGTCTCCACAACCTGCGTCTTCTTGGCATCCAGATTCTGAAACTCAGCAATCAGAGCCTCCAAATCCTCCTGGTGATAGGAAAGGGGATAATGAAAGGAAACAAGAAGGAAGGAATGTAATGTAATATAAACATAAAGATGCTGTAAAGTGTATTAAATGACATTTTTGGCCCAAACCCTTTACCAACTTGGGCCTAAAATGTCACCTGATTGATAATAAATGCAGATTAACATTATTATTATTCTGCTTAGCATCAAGTGTTTATTTAACTTGGATGTAGTTGTCTTTACACAGTTACTATATGTTTAATGTTTGTGGGGCTGCAACTAACAATTATTTTTGAAATCAATTAATCTCAAACACTTATTTGGTCCGCAAAATGTCAGAACATGTTGAAAAATGTTGATCTGTCTTCTCAAATGTCTTGTTTTGTCCACAAACCAAAATTCATCCGTTATAATGATTTACTTCAGTTAAATGGGGCAATGAAATCAGAAAAAAATATTTTAAAAACTGCTTAATCGATTAAATAATTGATAATTCGTACAATACAAAAATTAATGATCAATATAGTGAATACTCCTTGCAGCCCTAATTATTTGTCAGCAAAACATGGAACATTTAGTAAATTATACTGATTAATATTTATGAATTTAAATTCATACACTCGAAGCACTAGCATAAAACGTCTCTCTGGTACATTTTTCTTTCAAACCAACAGACAGTCAACCATTTTGTGCTCATTTCTGTCGAGTTTACGTCCCGTTTTATTCAGAATTTGTAGTTTCACATCAAATTAAAAACGCCATTTCAATCCGTGTCCTTTAAATAAGAGCACAGGCATCAACACACAAGCATTACCTCTTCTCGCTTGGACCTCTTTGAAACCTTCTTCTCCATCTTGGCCGCGGTCTTCTCCGCGCCCTTCACCTTCTTCTCTTTCTTGCCTTTTTTGCCCATCGCTATCGTGAGATTATAAGCTATTGTTTCCCTCCCGTTTTTGTCAATTTGAGTTAATCCAAGTCAGTGTCGCGTGGAAACCCAAACAAACTCGCGTGCGGAACAACGCCGCCTCTGACAAGTGACATTTACTTCCGGCAACAAACCTGGCGTAAGAGCAGCGTGGACATGTAGCAGCGCCCCCTAGCGGCTGGGGTGACACTCTGCACCAGGGCAATACATCACAGAAACATTAAACAGATTTTCAGTGCTTGAAATTCTTAGAAATCACAGTTTCATGTCCACATGTTTATGTTTTTTTAATTTATTATGCTTATTGTCTATTTATGAAGTGAGTGAAGAAGTGAAAAATTAATTAAAAGGCTTTATTGTTTATGTGCTAAAACAACATGTTATTTCTATAATCAATTTTTTGTTTAACATTGGCCAGTGGAAGCCAAAAAAATAACAGCTTTAACTCAGTCTTTTCAATCTACTTTTCAGGCTGTTATTATTCACATTATTATTATTAGTAGTAGTAGTATTCAGAAGTGTTCAAGAGTCCAAAAATACACGCTATGTGCAAAATTCCTTGTTTGTCAACTGCTCAAATACTGCAATCAGTGCAATAATTCAAATTCAATATTTTTTGTAACATTTTTGTAATATTTCTCTAATTCTATGTTTATTGTAATGTCCTGTGTAAATATCCTGTTTATTATATTCCTATTTCTTATTCTTATTTTTGTTAATTACATTTAGAACTTTTTTTACATTTAGAACTTTTATATCCTGTTTATTATATTCCTATTTCTTGTTCTTATTTTTTTTTTAATTACATTTAGAACTTTTTTTTTTACATTTAAAACTTTTAATTACATTTAGAAATTTCGTTGCACCATGTCCATGTGTACAGTGACAACAAAGAATCTAATCAAAGTAGTAGCAGTATTAAGAAGAACAAGAAGAAAAAATATCAATGCAATTAAATACTACAATGTTACACGTAACCAAACACAAAACCAAAGTGTGTGAAACAAAAAAAGGACAGAATTAATAATAACATCTGTAGTGGTACCATGTGTGTGTCACACACTTACTCTCACGGGAATTCCTGTGTCAACATGTTTAAACGCATGCGTCAATTTATCTTTGGTGTGTGTGGAATGTCACAGAGAAAAAGTGACAGGTACTAATTAGCAGTGAAGTGTCTTGACACCCTGATTCGGCATTTGCATTTTAAAAGCACCGCTGTGCTTTTAAGAACTCACATTCATTTGAATAGCCTAACCCTAGCCCATATAAGCCTTATCCCTATCCTCAACCGTTAACAATTTACTGCCAAAAACCAAACCTTCACAACTCACAACACTGTCATAAACAAAAACACGGTCCTCAGGAACGAGGTTCTGCCTCATTAGGACCAGGTTTAGGTCTCCATGAGGAATTTTGTCAGTGTTTATTCAGTAAAGGAGGTGAACAAATAGAGGTAACAAACAGAGTACACACACACACACAAACACTTTAACCCATTAAATAAGGAGGCACTTTATTGTTTGTCCAAAACTGATGGTTACAGATGACTTATTATAGATTTTTTTTTCATTATGATGTCATTATCATGATTTCATTATGTGTTATTCTTGGGAAATGGCCATAAAAATAAAGATTGTGCATCACAAGTCTCTAAAAATGAAAGGTAGTTCTTATTATTAACAGCAGGGGGCAGTTGTGTTTTTATCTTAGCCCAGTCATACAGGACCTGATTATCTGAGCCATTGTACTACTTTTTTTTTAAATAAGAAACATTTGAAACATTTGTATATGTTAATTTAAGTTTTGAGAAGACTGTGAAGGTCACTGTTTTCAGGTGGAATCTTGTGCAAAATAAATAACGTGATTTGTTGAGTTTGGAGTCATGTTGATACATTTTTCAGCAATAAGGGCATATGTCAGTGTGGACTCTCATTCATTCCAGCACCTGTGACACCTGCTTTTGTGTGCGTGTGAAATATTGTACAGTATGTCTGACACATGTTGTCCTCTCATTAGTCTTATCTGCTCCTCTGAATGGATCGGCCCACTCCGTTTAAATGGAACTGTTATCGCCATCACATCTCCATCATTGGTAATTATTCCATATCTGTTCATGATGATTGAAAATGGACGATGACGCAGTGTTTGGATTCATCGAGGCCAGTTTTTCTGCAGCAGCTACAGGATCAGCTCTTTCCACACATCTGTCGGCATAGTCTGATTTTTCCTTTGCCTTCCCAACATCTGCAAACACGAGAGCTCACACACACACACACACACACACACACTCAGACAGGCTTGTGTCAGCTGACCACACACACCAAACACATGACTGGTTTGCCCACCACTCCATCCTGACTGCAAACCTTTGTTGCATGTCTGTATGAGGCACTCCAGGGTGTTTATGTGTGTGCGTCAACTGTTGCATGTGAGTAGCAAAATGCCAGTGAATATTTCCTTTTCTCCCACTGCAGTAATTAATATAAAACCTTTGCCATGTGGGCTTCTGAGTCTTTATATAGGAGCAGTTACAGCGAGTAAGGGAAAAGGTCAGCAGGAGCCTGAGGCGGTCATATCCTCACATCCAGCACCTCAAGGCTGTGGCATGGAAGTCACACTTTTCAGCGCACAAGTTTTTTTTTGTTGTGCAGCTGAAATGTTTATTATCATTAAAAGCCCCCCTTAATAGTTAATGGTTGATATACATCCTGCGTAAGAGGACTGATTTGAAGAGATAATTCTGGATTTTTTAAATGGAATGGACTATGTACACTACCAGTCAAAAGTTTATTTTGCTTTATTTTCATGACTATTTACATTGTGGATTCTCACTGAATGCATCAAAACTATGAATGAACATATATGGAATTATGTAGTAAACTAATAAAAGTGCTTTGTTGACAGCGCTGCAAACCCTTGGCCTTCTCTTAATGAGCTTCATGATGTAGTCACCTGAACTGGTTTTCACTTCACGTGTGCCTTATCAGGGTTCATTTGCGGAATTTCTTGCCTTATTAATGGGGTTGGGACCATCATTTGTGTTGTGCAGGAGTCAGGTTGGTACACAGCTGACAACTGTTAGAATTCATATTATGACAAGAACCACTCAGCTAAATAAAGCGAAACGACAGTCCATCATTGGACACAAGGTGTGTCCAAACTTTTGACTGGTAGTGTATATGCAACTTCTGCTAAAATATAAGCTAGCTTCTTAACTTGACCTGTTTTAAGGTAACATTTGCCAGATCAATCAAACATGCTGACATGGTTCTTTAGTAGTTGTTTGGGTAGTTAGTTCTAACATTTGCAAGTCTGGTCGCTTTTTCGCCTTTAACTCAACAGAGCTCCCCCTACACAAGACCTATTTTTATAACAACACCATAAACATTGTCTACCTTTTTTACCTCTTCCCCCTTTTTTGCTGGATCTGCCTTAATGAACGTCTAAAATAATGCTATCACTGCCTTGATCGAATAGGCGGTACCTGGCTAGGGGGCGTGTTTCTCATGAGCACTCCTGATTCTGAGGACTCCGGGTCCTGATCTTGCAAGGCTGGTTTTCCGCTAATGCCTGGATTAGACTACACAAATTCAGGCCCAGTTTCAAGAGATTTGGTCTTGGCCAACACATTTCCAGTGTCGGACCCAGTTCTGTTGGAAACGTTGGAAACAATGAATGGACGTGTAGTGTAACAAAATTGAAGAGAAAATCAAGAGAGATTTGGCATCTCAGATACCCCAACGAGAATTCAGCTATGTTATAATCTTTTCAATTTTCCTGCCTCCTGGACGTTGACCAACAGGATAACAGAGTGCTCTGACGAGGCGTAACAAACAGACATAAACATGGATAAGAGGAACAGGGACTGGGTTGCTACTGCTCTTAGGTGGAATAGTGACACTGAAGAATGTTCTGTTGAGCTTTGGCAACAGAACCTCTACCTCTTTAACGTTTCCTCAAGGGACTAGATAGATAGATACTTTATTGATCCCGAAGGAAATTCAAGCATCCAGTAGCAGTAACATACATTGAACATACATATGACTATACCACAACAAAGTTTAAAAACAAAAATGTTGCAAAATAAGATGTAGTGTATTGCTAACATTGGCTGATAACGGCTGGCATGAAATACGTTTGTGCACATGTTTCCGTGACCTCTCAACCGGAATGGGGTCAACTTGGAGGTGACTTCACTTCCAGTGTAAATGGAGAAGACATTAATATTCAATGCTTTATTTTGCCGTTCAACAGCATTTTCCATCAGGAACTGCAGTTTGTTTACTTTGCAAACAATTCTCCTCCCTGCAGGTCACAGAAGCTGTTGGTCTACTATTGCAACAAACCGCAGGCTTCACATGTCACCGTCCACTCAAAACCACAACAAACATTGTGCAAATGTACTTAGGCAGTCTGGGAGTTTGTGGCCATGCCTACCGTGGGCGCCAACTGCACATGTCCGGTGTAGCAACACTTTCCAGCCCAGGTGATGCACTCTTGCTTTGGTCGAAGAAGACAGCAAAGAAAACTTGCTTTCATTTGTCAGTGTTTTATCTTGACAGGAAAATGACTTTTCTTGACATGACTTGATCTGGTCAGACTTCAACTGGCCTTGAAAACACTGTTTCCACATCGGGCACAGGTCAGCGCGACATCCTGCTCGGACTAAAATGTTGTCGACTACAATGAAAAATTAAAACAAGTGGCTGCTCTGCACCTGAGCCCATCTCTTCAGCCCTGTTTCCCCCTCGGGCTCTTGTGACTCAGCACAGTTGCGTCAATACTGAACTCATCTGCGAGCCGTCTGCCTGTTTGCCTGAACGTCTGGTCGTGACTGATGAGGCTGTGAGAGAATAAAGGACAGTGGTGTCGAGGTGAATAGATATGGAAATAACACAGGATGAGATAAGAAAAGGTTATTTTTGAGTCTCTGATGCTCATCTTTGTTGTCCTGTCTGTTTCCATGCTTTATTTTCTTTCTTCTGTCAAATATCACTTTATCGAGTTGAACGAATTATTCATACTTTCTTTACACATGTCCAAACTTTTATTTTATTAAGTTCAAAAGTTTGAATGTAACAAAAAAAACATGTGTCAAGCAACGGTCTATAGCCCCTAGCAACCAGCGGTTAGCGGTTAGCAGCTAAGCATCACCATAGTGAGTGTGGAGCTGATATTTATAAAGTTACACACTTCAATTTTGAAGATTTTGCTGCTGAGTAAGGGAAAGATTGCAGTTATGTGTTTTCTTCTGTCACACTTTTTAACCTCACAGACAATAGAAAAAGTTCTACTCTGTGGGAAACTGACCGACCTCAGCTCACCATACTGTGTTTGTATGTCTGGCGTGTAAATTGAAAATCAGAGCTCACACCTGTCACAGTTCCCTGTGGTGTGTATCCAGACTGTTTGTTCTGGTTTCCGCTCACAGACTTTATCAGCATCAGCAGCAACGTGTGGAGAAAACCAGCATAAATATAGATTATGATGGACTGAAAATGGAGGAGCAGGTGAAATTGGTGCTTTTCCACTATATAGTTCTAGCACTACTCAGCTCAACTCGGGTTTTTTGGGTTTAGTACCTGGTACTTTTTTGATACCTGCTCTAACAAGGTTCCGAGCGAGCTGAGCTGATCTGTAAATGTGACGTCAACAGACTGCTGATTGGCCAGAGTGTGTCGTCACCGGGAGAGTCATCTTGTGACATCTGACACAAGAATCGAACCCGCCATTTTTAAAAAGCGACAGGAGTGTTACAGAGAGCAAACGTGGCCGATGTCCGCAAAAAAAACGCCGGGGTCCATCAACGAGATGCAGACGTTCTTGTGTTTGGTGGCTGGTGAGAGAATTCAGTGTATTGGTGTCAAGGATAAAACATCACAGCAGGTTAGCACAGCCATGCTATGATGACCCCACCCACGTTGAGGAGGTACTACGAAGTAATAAAAAAAATGACGTGCCTGATACCCAAACCAAGTAGAGCCGAGTAGTGCTGTATAACTGTATAATGCGCCATATGCCTCGCTGTCAGAAATATTCACTGATTTTATCATCATTTACAAAGCACATGCTCACCTTGTTGGAGCGACATCACAAACCCTGACATAAGATTCCAAGGTGGCTACTTTTCCTGCACTTCCGTCTCATTTGTTTTACATTAAGCCAGTCAAACACATAGCACTGTTTAATTTTCAGCTTTACGCTGTTTGTGTGCACAAAATAATACCTCGTTTTTATCATCATTTACAAAGCACATGCTCACCTTGTTAAGATTCCTGGTCGGACATTTCAACTGGATTGCATCCTTCCAGTTGGATTTCCAACTCAGAATGTTGGAGCGACATCACAAACCCTGACATAAGATTCCAAGGTGGCTACTTTTCCTGCACTTCCGTCTCATTTGTTTTACATTAAGCCAGTCAAACACATAGCACTGTTTAATTTTCAGCTTTACGCTGTTTGTGTGCACAAAATAATACCTCGTAGAGGGTTTTTCTCAACTGGTATAGCTAACAATAGCTAGCCTGAGATACGTTGCATTACGAGTGTTTTTTTTTTTCAATAATTTAAACATCAGCTTCTTAAATGTGAATATTTTCTGGTTTCTTTGCTCCATGTAACAACGAAATCATTAAAATGGAATAATTTTTAGTTTGTGAACATCATTTCCACGTCTGGTAAAGACAAACATTTTTCAACATTTTCTGACATTTAAAAGACCAAACAAGTACTTGATGAATAGAGAAAATGATCGACAGATTAATCATTTATGAAAATAAGCCTTAGTTGCAAACGGCCCTACATTTATTTATTTGTAGGGACTTTTGCTGCACATCATCACAGCTACATACTGTTCAAAGGACTAATGAATCATTCTTTATAGCTGTTAGATTTTGGTGGTTCTCAATACTTTTGGTGCCAGGATGTCTGCCAGCATCTGAACATCCATCAGCATCGAGTGCTAACACTTTAAAAGCCTTTCTGCTCTTTTCACGTTTCAAACCTCCTCACAACCCCCTGCGGCTCACTGGTTGTACACAGCGATGTGGAATATACATCCTTTGTCCTTCCATCCACCTTCAAACCTTTGCAGTTTTCCCCACTAACCACACCTACAACCTGTCACCTATTGGTCTAACCAATATATGACAGTATAAATATAAATTTTCATATACACTACCGTTCAAAAGTTTGTGTTTTCCATGAAAACTCAAAACACTTATTTATCAAATGAGCTGCAAAATGAATAGAAAATATAATATATAAAAATATAAAAGATAATATAGTCAAGACATTGACAAGGTTAGATGGGACCCACAAATGTGATGCTCCAGATACTCAACTAGCTCAAAGGAAGGTCACTTTTATAGCTTCTCTAAGCAGCTAAACTGTTTTCAGCTGTGCTAAAATAATTGCACAAGGGTTTTCTAATCCTCCATTAGCCTTCTAACGCAATTAGCAAACACAATGTACCATTAGAACACTGGAGTGATGGTTGCTGGAAATGGGCCTCTATACACCTATGTAGATATTGCATTAAAAACCAGACGTTTGCAGCTAGAATAGTCATTTACCACATTAACAATGTATAGAGTGTATTTCTGATTAGTTTAATGTTATCTTCATTTAAAAACAGTGCTTTTCTTTCAAAAATAAGGAAATTTCTAAGTGACCCCAGACTTTCGAACGGTAGTGTAATTCAAAGTTTGGCCTCAAAGAAAGCAAGAGTTTTGACTCTAGGAGAATCAGACAAGGAAGGGGAACAAAAACCTTCCAGTGTCTTGAAAGTAAAACTCTCCAGTCGACACTATTGCGTCCTGATCCTGTTTGTGTGTTTGCCTGAACAAGCCAGCTTCCTTCGGGTCTTTTGCCTGAATCCATTCAGTTTTCTTCTGAAGGAAAACAACAAGAAGTTTTCTTCACCCAACAAAACAGCCGAAGCTTATCATAGCATTCATCAACGCAGGCGGCTGTGTCTCTGTGTTCGTGATCCTCACATGCAGCTGAAACTATTTCATCCTCAGAAAAGTCATTAGCTCACCGACAACAGCCTTATCTAAGACACGATAATTACTTTAGTTTAACCTTTGAACTGTCAGTTCTATTGTCATAAATGTGTTTGAGCTGTATATTAAATGTAAACCTGTCATCCAGCGTGGTAACATCTGTCTGTTGGGAACATAAGTTTCGTGATTCGTGTTCATGCCGGCATCATTGCTCTGATTGGCCAGTCGGTCTAATAAATTGACTTCTCATGGGGGCCATTGCCTCCATCACACACCATTAGTTTGGGGTCGCCCAGACAATTTTGTGTTTTCCGTGAAAACTCACACTTTTATTTATCAAATGAGTTGCAAAATGAATAGAAAATATGGTCAAGACATTGACAAGGTTAGATCGAACCCACCAATGTGATGCTCCAGATACTCAACTAGCTCAAAGGAAGGTCAAAGGTCACTTTTATAGCTTCTCTAACCAGCTAAACTGTTTTCAGCTGTGCTAACATCATTGCACAAGGGTTTTCTAATCATCCATTGGCCTTCTAATGCAATCAGCAAACACAATGTACCATTAGAACACTGGAGTGATGGTTGCTGGAAATGGGCCTCTATACACCTGTGTAGATATTGCATTAAAAACCAGACGTTTGCAGCTAGAATAGTCATTTACCACGTTAAGAATGTATAGAGTGTATTTCTGATTAGTTTAATGTTATCTTCTGAAAATCAGTGCTTTTCTTTCAACAATAAGGAAATCGAACTTACGAACGGTAGTGTAATTCAAAGTTTGGCCTCTAATAAATTGACTTCTCATGGGGGCCATTGCCTCCATCACACACCGTTAGTGTCACCGCTCAGTATTCATCGTTTGCTCTCAGTTGGTTTTTATGTCATTTAGAAAATCCATGTTGAAGCGTCTCCTGCGGTTCAACTTCCCTGTCCTCTCACTTTATCTTTATCACAAGGCTGTAAAACTGACCTTGGATCAGTCATCCACTTCCACCCCAGGCTGCTTTGAATGCTCTGCATACTCCAGAGGATTAAAAGGTTTGGTTCTATGAGCATTTGTCAGCTGGGTGTCATGTTAACCTGGAGAATTGACCTGTATTAATCTTTGACAACAGTTTACTGCCAACACAGAAGCACGAGGTTGTTCATGTAACTCGTCAGGGGCAGATCGGGTGACTCTTTATTCATAGCTTATTTTAAGACTCATTTGTAGTTTTTTACACTTTTAAATTTTGTTGAACATGACTTTTGTCTGTCATTGTACAAATCATTATGTCTCATTTAAAAAGATGTTTACTGCACTTCATGGCTGCAACTGTTGATCTATTAATCGAGTCCTTTTCGAATTTGGTCAATATAATGTTGACCGTTGTGTCCCAGATCTTGAAATGATGACATTCTCCAATGTCTTGTTTTGTCCACAAACCAAAATGATTCAATTTTCATGATTTCTTTGTTGTATGGAGCAAAGAAACCAGAAAATATTCACATTTAAAAAGCTGGAAAATCAGAAAACCTGTTTTAATCAGTTAATTAGTTTAATTTAAAAAAAAAATGAATTAATCAATTATCAAAATAGTTGACAATTCACTTAATAATTGATTAATTGTTGTCTGTTTGTACTAATTACCAACTCCACCCCTGAAATGACTGAACCGAGTGTCAAATGAGCAAGTTATAAACTCGTTTCGTAGAAGAGATGTCTGGTTATCCAATGAACAATGTTTGGTTAAGTTAAACCAGACACGAGGGAACTCATTCCATATAACAGGTCCTAGCTCAGCCTAGTTCCCCTTTAGAAAACAATAAACTAATGTTTAAGCTTTCCTTTTTTTGTTTGTTGCACTGGGCTTTGAAAACTGTATTAGAATGAACTAAAATGACAACATACTCTTGGAACCAACATTACAACCTTTTACAGCACATTGGACTCTTGGATAAAGTAGCCATTGTTCAGATTCAAAGCCAAATGTCGTTGGTACAAAGCTGTGCAGAAAGTCATGTCTACCCAGTGAAGGTCTCCAACACAAGGCGTTTCAGACGCTTTAGAATTCCACATCTATTCAGCTTTCCTATACAAGTGGGAACAGAGGTGGGATGAAGGAATTTATACATGACTGTGAGTCTTTGATGGACAGTCGAGCACCCAATTGTCAGCGGTTTTTCTTTTCAGAGAACCAAGCGTGAGAACATGTAAAGAAGGGAGTATATTTACATTATCACTCTAAAAGAGGAGGAAATAAGGACGTTGTACACCAAGAAATGTGTAATTACTTCAGTCTGAATGATTAGTAAGTTTAAATCTTTGAGATTTGCAGTGTCAGTGTCTTATTTAGTCATTTACTAAATGACTGTGCAATAAAAAAAATAATATAAACGCAGACTAAACTAAAAGTAAATAACAAAAAGTGTTACTTTTTTTGTCAGACATTGATTTTAAAATTCACAAGTCCACCATATTTTATGCTTGTACTGACTTTATTGCATAATTCTTCTGTGAACCTAAATTATTTTCCTCAGGATAATTGTGATGTGCTAAAACAGCTGTTAGTTTGGTTGTTTGTTTGCCTTGTCATGCTACATTTATTATATTATTTCTACACTTTTCTCACTCTTTTTTTTTTTACTTTGTATGGTTTTATTAGGGATGGTACAATACCACATTTTATTACATATATCACAAACTTGAGTGTCTACCATATCAATATTACTCTTCGACTATTTATGAACTATGAAGCTGTTAACAACACATTTGTGCCGATTCATTTCAAATACAGAATTCTCCAACTGTGTGACAAATATTGTTCGTCCAAAAAGAAGAAATAGACCTCGATCCAGTGATTTTGACCGGTATCGGACCAATATCGGTACTCATTCCTAGATTTTAATTTTACTAATTATGTTAGTCATGTCTGTAAGCTCTTGAACGACAATGAAAGATGCCAGTCTTATATCTGCAAAAAAAAATAAAATAAATAAAAAAAATTAAAATTAAAATTAAATAAAAAATCGTCCTACAGGTACAAATAAACATTTTGAGCCTCTTGCTTTCCTAAAATAATATTTTGCCCAAAGTCAAAATAGGAAACTACAATTAAGAAACTGGAAAGAAAAGAAGAGTCCAAAAACCAAACACAACTGAACACAAGGATGGAAAAAAAAAATTGAGATTTATTCATAAAAGAACTTTCCACAAAATGTCCTGTAAACAGAATTAAAGTGACTAAACAATAAACAACAAAGTTTCCTAAAAAAAATAAAATAAATAAATTAACTTTCTACAATCCTAATCTGATTAGTTTCCCCCATCTGCGATGTGCGATGGCTGGAGTGTTAGAAAGGTTCTGATGCTAAAACATAAAAATTAACCTGTCCTGCATTCTGTCTCCATGGCAATAACTCGACCGCTGTCAGAGTCACCGTCTCTATGGAAACGACAAAGCCATGGTCATGTACTTTTGGTCCGTTGCAGGAAGAGGGTCGACGTTACTAATACAGCAGTAACTTTGTTTTTGTAGGAGTGAGGAAATAAAATGTGACATGTGTGGACAAAAATAAGAAAAAAAAAATATATATATATATATGAGTTCATAGTGAGATGTGATGATGATTTAATTAGGCATATCAACACCACCAAAGAAATAAACAAAATACAGTTTTCTCATTTCCTCTCCAGGATGTTTCTCCATGTACTGAAGCATGTAGTTGTCTTTCCATTTACTTCTTTCTGACACACACACACACTCTTGTATAGCATTCTTCATGAGGACAGTCATAGACATAATACATTCCCTAGCCTCTCACCCTAACCTTAAGCATCACAACTAAGTGCCTGAACTTAACCATTAACCAGATGCTGACAAAAACCCAAGTCTAACCCTAACCCTAAAACCAAGTCTTAAGCCATAAACAGCCTGTTAAAGGTGTGACTGAATATCAGGACCAGCCAAAAATGTCCTCACTTTGACAAGAAGTCCTTTTTTTTTTTTTTTACTGTAGGTTCTACGTTTTTTATTCCTCACAAAGATGTACATACAAGTACGTATACTGTATATACGCACACATTTGCAAAGAAGTCGCAGTGTGGACACGTGATGCATTCCCTAGCCCCTTATACCACGCCAGCCCTAACCCTTACTCTTAAATCAAGTCTTAACCCTCAAAAGGTCCTTTTCGGGAGTGACAAAATGTGAGGACCAGCCAAAATGTCCTCATCCCCTATGGTTTAAATGTTTGTCTGGTCCTCACAGATACCTATACAGAACACACACACACAGAGGTTTGTGCAGCTATTCTCTTTAGGACAATGCATCGACTTCCATTCATTTGGACAGCTAAAACTAAACGTTATCCCTAACTTTATCCATAACAGTTAAAGTTTAACCCCCTACCTTAACCCAACCGCAATTTAAATCTTATCCCAAAACAGAAATGTGACAGAAATGAGGTTCTGCCTCATTAGGACCAAGGACAAGGTCAGTGTTTATGCCAGAAAAGGTCCTAAAGAGGTAATAAATTCAACCATTGCAACTATGCACTTAATACCAACCCCAAATCAAGTCTTAAAGAAGTAGTTCATACCTTGTCAAGTATGGTTGCATGAGGTATTGGCACATAGTCGATTGCTTGCCATCAATAAAAACTTGGCTACCAGCTCAACAAAGGGTTCTCACATGATTAAATCAACACCTGCTTAAGTCTACGAGTATGATCACTGACTTTGGCTCACGAGAACACCGGAGCTGCTGGTTCACTACTGCCTTGTTCGGCTACTTTAAGTCACTTACAGTATGTAAATCCCAAAACATTTTCAAACGTTTAAGTCTTTGGTGGAGCAAAGGAGCAATTTATAACGCAATAAAAACTCTAGTTTCCATTGACATAAAGAAAGAAACCTATTCTTACGTGATCACAGACTTAGGCAGGAGTAGATTTTATTTCCAGTGAGGGCAAGTTTCCAGTGAACTAAGTTTCAAGTGACTGAGTCAGTGCCTGATACAACTACACTTTAAAGAACGTGAACTACCCCTTTAACCCTCAAAACAGCGTTGTGAATTTGTGGAGACGGACAAAATCGTCGTCAGCGATGGAAAAATGGGTCCTCACAGTGAACGCACACGCCGCTCTGACACGTTGTGTTCGAGGTCCAAAGCTTTGTTACAGTAAGAATCCAAAGAGAAACAGCGTGACGGGCGTTTTAATGTCACAGAGAGCGGAGACATTGATCTCCTAGGTGAGAACCAGATCACTGACCGCAAAATCATTGTCAACAGCAGGAGACGAGAACAAACTTCAATGATAGTCATGGTGCAAACATGGAGTACACACCTGTGTAATGGCAGCACCAATGCGGCCGGCCTCAAACCCAAACACGATTCAACAGGAAAGACAGTGATTCTTTTCATTTTGTAAGGCTTTCTGTTTTTTTTTTTTTACGTTGAGGAAATGAGTGGAGTGGAAATGAGTGGAGTGTAAACATTTTCATGTCCAGACCAGAAGTTCAGAAGCTAAAATGCGGAGAGTTTTGGCCTTTCAGTAAGAATACGGATTTAAAAATCACTACATTTCTTGTAACGTCCGTCAATCTGATAAACTCCTAATGAATCCTTCTGTTATAAATTTGCATGAAGACGAAAAGTGTAAAAGTGTAATAGCTGTACAGATTAAATTTAACCGCACGTGGATCATCTGTCCAGCCAGACTTAATCTTCATGTGACGGGGAGAAAACATTTAACATCGGCCACCACAGAAAAATGTCTTCCTTCGGTTTCACTCACTCACTACAGCAGAAAAGACAATTTTATAACAACAGAGGAACACTAAGTGTAAAGGACAGCGTCCATGAACCTGGATCAGTCTAGCCTCGACAACTTCTAAATAAAAACAAAACTTAAAAAGTTGTAAAGAATTTAGCGAGCTCTCTGCATACGCAGGTGACCACCGTCACCAATGATGACACATGATTTTGTCACAGTCAACAGTTCTTCACTTGCCCAGTAAGGCACGGTATCCTAAATCCTAAAAACTTGTTTCTTAGGATGAATAGTCATTTGAGAAGACGTTATCTACAAAAAAAAAAAAAAAAAGTTAACAATGCATATATTTTCTAAAAAGGACAGTTAGTGACGATACAAATGTCAGTGTTAGCATAGAAGATAACCCAAAGAGCAACACAAACGGAAATGGTGAGCATCAAAAATCTGAACATGACTGTCTTTATCAGGTTCTTATCAACGACCTACAGAGGCGGGGTGTGTGTGCGTGTGTGTGTGCGTGTGAGCGTGTGTGTGTGCGTGTGTGTGTGCGTGTGTGCGTTTGAGAGTGAAAAAAGGGTTGAAAGGCATCAACAGAGATCAACACTCATCAGCTGTCAGGTCTGAGCCCATAGATCACTGTTCATACTGTAAATCGATCTGATCGGCCCCTGGCTGAAGTTTGAGGCGAGGTTTGCTTCTTTTTTTTTTTTTTTTTACGACTCCTGAGGCACCACCTCCATCAACTTCTGGCAAAAAGCTGTCGTCGAAGCTGCAAAAAAAACAAACAAAACAAAACACAAAAAACAAAGCACATGAGTGATGCCTCACCACAGTGATATCAGAAAACAACCAACTCAAATACGAGACGAGTGTTGAACTCACAGAGTCCACGCAGCAGCCACTTGGGTTTGTTTTTCCACCACACGCCCAACATGTAGAAGGGCAGACCGGTGGCGATGATACCGAAGCCAATGCCGCACTCTTTGGGAGTTTTCCAGAAGGAGACGATGACGAGGAAGAAGCAGGCCAGCACAAACGTCACTGGCAGCAGAATATTCACCTGAGGGAGGAAGACAGGAGAGTTTTAGGCCCCATCCACACAGAAACGGAACAAAAAATGTTTTCCTTTGTTGTTTTTGTTTTTTTAAAAAAAAGGTTTTCTGTAAACACAACATTGTTTCAGGGAATATCTTCATCCACACAATAAGTGAAAATGCTGGGTGGTGTTTTGAGATTTTCCCACTGCTTTCAAAAAGTACAGTTTCAGTGATCCCAAAATGTACTGTGGTTTCATTAGACTGGTTACTGGCTGGTAGTTACTAGTTACTATGTGTGATTCTAAATGTGCTGAACAACAGAACAATTTCACACACAAATGTGGAACAACAGCACAATTATCTTCTGTGTGTGTTGGTGTGTCCTGCAGCAAATGTTCCCCCTCTCTGTCACACTCACACACACAGACACACACACACACTGGTTTCCATGACTTCAGAGGACATTGCATTGACTTACATTCATTTCCTGGAGACTTACACTAACCTGAACCATAACTACCAGTGCACTAACCCTAACCTTAACCTAACCCTAACCTCAGCCTTTAAAACGTGTCTTCACCTTAAAATACAGTCCTTTATGTAATGGCGACATGATTTTTGTCCCCACAAGAAAGACAAGTCCCCATAATTCGACTGTGTAAACAGATTTAGGTCCCCACAAAATAAGAAATACCAGTTGGACACATACACAGGACAGGCCTAAACATCAGCTGACAACCATCCAGCGTCTCCGTCTTCTAATCTGATTTCACTCTGTTCATCTGAGCTCTGCTGAATGAATCTTTGCTGTTTGAATGAGACAAAGAAGAAACACTTCCTGCTGCCAAAGCTAACTTTAGTGGGAGTCAATAGTGAATATTTGTCTGTGTGTCTGTGTGTGTGTGTGTGTGTGTGCATCGATTAATCAAGTACTTGTTTGGTCCAAGTCAAATCAAAATCTGCATTAGTTCGGGAAAACAAAAAAAAGACAAAAACAGATGTACAGATGGTTCATTTGTTAAATTCCAGTCAGCTTGCAGCCGCGTTCCCTTTCGCTCACCTTGATGGGTCGCTCCATGTCTGGCTTCTTATAACGCAGCCACATCATCCCAATGATCGCCATGGCGATGCAGAGCCAGTTGAAGAAGCTGAAGAAGTTTATGACGGAGAAGATGTCCGTGGAGAAGGCGTACAGCAGCGTCATCAAACACTGCAGAGAACACAAGACAGGGAAATAGGTCAACAATATATAGTCAGACAAGCGGAGGCTTTAACAGTAACATTAATTATGGTTCCACTCCACTTTAACCTGTAGAAGGTGTTTTTCTTTTTCTGAAAAATGCGTTTCTTTAAAGCTTCAAACCATTTCTGTATTTTCTTGTGTGATGTGTTCCAATAAAGTGATTGAGAAATAATTATTCCTTATGGTCATTACAGCATTACTTCCACTCACTCACTCTCACTCATTTTCTACCGCTTTATCCACTAGGGGTCGCGGGGGGTGCTGGTGCCTATCTCCAGCTAACATAGGGCGAGAGGCAGGCATTATTTCCACAAAATCACTAATATCAGTGGCCACTAGCGAGATACACAGAGCTGGCCCTTGTCTTCTGACTCACTGATCGATTAAAATAATCAATACTTTCTCTCACTGTAATTTGAAGAATCATTTCCACCTCACAAAAAGCTAATGTCATTAAAGCAGAGGTATAATTTTTACCCTGATTTAACAGCTTCTGAGTCATTGTGATGTTTAAATATCTTGCCTCCCCTCCCCCTACAGTCTGATAGCGGAAAACCAGCCATGCACGATCGGGGCTGACCGACCTGGAGTCCTCACGAGAAGCACAAATTGCTTCACTGCGGAGTGAGGGATCACATGAGTAAATAACAGACAGGCGTTTTGAAAAACCCCGAAGCAAGCAAAACAGATGCTGACCAGCATGGACATGGCTGGTCAGCATCCAGACTTGAAAAGTTTAACAGTGATATTATTTTCATTTGTTTATTAAACATACACTTTTAATGTTTTATTTTTTTTTTCAAATAAGCCTGTCAGGCCAAATGTAACCTTTTGTCGGGCCAACTGTTTGTTAACTTCCATGATTTGTGTGTAAGGACCAGCTTGAAAACAAGATGGTGAATCTCAATTTATCCTCTTGATAAGGTTCCAAATAAATTAATTATTTTGTCACAAGTCAGGAGGATGATATATTATTGCCATACCAATATTTTGTCCCACTCCGACTGTGGTCATTAATCAAACAGTACATACTGTGAATAGAAGTGAGGGCAGTGGGGTCAGCAGAGTGGGGTGGATCATGGACAGCAGACTCGGCAGGTGACCCTCTCGTGAGCCCACAAAAAATAACCTGGGAGTGGGAAAAAAAAAAAAGATTAATTCTTTTGGCTGCACAATGGTATCCTTTATCAATGAACAACAGGGAAAAACAAATTTTGCATTCAATTTATTCATCAAATTATGTGTGGTACTAACCTATTAACTTTAATATTTATATCTTATTTAACGCCACAGAAATGAAAGAAAATGCATCATAGTGCTCTATACAGATTCCCTGAAAAGTGAGGAAGCTCAAATGTTTCAGTGTGGAGATTTATGATGTTTTTTATGACTGTTTTTCCTTTCATTCTTGCACTTCTATAACATGAACACCCCTATTATTATCATTTTCTCACTTTGTGTGTCCGTGTTTATAATCCGACTGGTGATATATTTCCTGAACATGAAAAAGTTCTTCAATACCATGAAGGAAAAAAAAAAAAGGTTTTGTCATTACCTGGATGATGTAAATAGAGAACCGTTGACTGATCCAAAGCAGGACAGACCGACAAACACTGGAATGATCCAAGCCATCACACCCAGGTGGCGGTTACCGAAATCCTGCAAGACACCAACATGTGACACAACAAGTCGAGCATATCAGCAAAGAGAAGAAGAAGTTAGAAGTTAGAGTTGATATAAAATGTATGCATGACAGGGTATCGGCACATTTTTAGAACCAATTTTAATGACTTTTAACACCTTTTTAAGACCTCAAAAAGGAAGAATTAAGAGCATTACCTTAGAAAAAGAAATCCAGATTCAGAATAATTTTATTAATCCTTTTATTAATAGCGGTGTTGGCTAATTGTGTGGAGAACCCACAGGACTTCTGCCTTCACCACGGTTGTCAGAGAAAACTTTATGAATGCTGCCAGATTTGAAGCGGTAGAGGGGCCCCAAAACGTCGCTGCCACGGTGGGCATATTGGCAGTGTCGCGTACAATAAGCCGGGCTGAGCTTGAAGGTTTTGAGACAAAGTTCACATCGTTCCTCATACACTTCACTGCATTGTTTCAGCCGCTGTATTTGTCCTTTTCCAGCCACCTTTCGTTAAATTTACATTTACCCATAGTTCACCTCCATTCCTTGTCTGAGTTTCTTTCCCCGCAGCACTTCTTAAGCCATCACCTTCTACATTTAAATGATGTTCATGGACACAGCCAAATACAGTGCATGCACCCTACCAAATTCATAATTATGTCCACAAATCTCGATATTAAATACAGTGATAATCATAAAACAAACATTAAAACATTAGACTTTTCAAGGATCTGCATGCAACAAAATTAGAGGATGATTAATTTAAATACTGGTTGGACTTGTTGGTTGACTGTTGAGGCAGATTACATAGCTGTAAGTATGTAACAAGCTGAGCATCTTTAGTTCCCTGCTAATTTGACTGGTTTTTATGTTAAGGTTAGTCCATCTTCAGTTTTAAGAAACTATTTAAACACATGGTTTACTCCCACTCCATCTCATCAGGAGGAGGCGTAATAACGAATGTTTTTTTTCATAATTAAGTTCAAGTTCTCTGAGTTCTCAACTTCTTAAATGGGAATAATTATTTGATATATATAACAAAGAAATCAGTAAAAGTTAATAATTTTGGTTTATGAGCAAAATAAGACAAAATAAGCTGATTTTTTTTTCCATCCATCAACATTTTATGGACCAAACAATTACTCAATTAATAGACAAATTAATCTATTATGAAAAAAAGTTTTGTTGCAGCCTAAAATACATACATGGGTGTGTTCTATTTAAAACTTAAGTATGTTATCATAAAACACATTTAACCACCAAGAGGAACGGTTTGGTTTGGCATAGTATGGTACAAATTTTTTTGTGTCTCCATGAGGAATAGTACCAAAATTACCAGCCCCAACCGTTCAATTTTCCACCCTTTCCTTGAGGTACCAGAGTAAAATGCTACAGTATGGTCAGGGTGGGGGTGGGGGTGGGGGGTGGTAAAGGTTGAAACATCAGCCTGACCCAGGGCTTTACCATTCCAAACCATACCATACTGTACCTAAGTGAACCAAACCATGGTGCAAACAAAGCATTAGTGTATTATGTTAGCACTCACCACAGCGACGGCCTCTGAGCTGATCATCTCAGCTGGGGAGAGTGTGGTGAAGTATGCCAGGTTGGTCAGAACGTACACGACTGTGACTATGGGCAGAGAGATGATGATGGCTCTGGGAAGGTTTCTGAAGAAAACAATCAAACAGAGTGAGTTTTAGCACACACCAATGCATACAAGCTCCTGATTTTGTATTAGGTTATTCAATGAAACTCACTTGAAGGGTTCAATCATTTCCTCTGTAACAAAATTCAAGTAGTTCCTTGAAGAAGAAGAAGAAGAAGAAAGGCAGACAGTTAAAAGACTTTCCAGTTATCCCAAAAATGCTTCATTAAAGATGTGAAAAAGCTACTTTTTAATTTACAGTTGATCCATTACAAAACATGTGTGGCTCTGTATATATCCTGGGATCCCACTCCCCACACTAACTTCATTATTCGTAGTTTCCTTATGTCATTGTCATTTAAGATAATACGAGATGAGTTGCACACCTTTAATAGACACTGGAGGTTATAATATTAGACATGCAAAAGACAGATGTCTGTCACAGTCTGTCACACACAAATATGTACTTTTCTATTTAAATATGCCTCCAGGTCATAGTTAGACATGTGGAAAAAGCACTAAAATATGGACTTAAGTGGAAAGACTAAGTTAAACTTTAATAATCGATAAATTGGTTCAAATGTTTTTTGCTTTTTTTTTTTTTTAATAATTAAGCTATTTAATTTAAGCTTCTTAAACTGGAATATTTTCTGATTTCTTTGCTCCATATAAGAAAGAAAGTTTGAGAACATGATCATGTGGGGGGCTGGGAAACATCAATTAACATTTTCTGGCATTTCATGGAGCAAACAAGTACTTGATTAATTGAGGAATTAATCGGCAATGATAATAATCGTTAGATGCAGCCCAATTTGAAATCACGCTGACGTTATGGGCATCCAACACAGCTATTATACATACACATATGTAACAGAAAATAAGATTTTCCCTTTTTCGCGAGGCAAAAACTACCACGACTACTAAGAAGGCAGGTTAACAATTTGATAACATCATCATTTACCAATTTACAACTATTGTAAAATTTCTAAGGATCCGTGTACGTCTGTTTCAGCCCTTCCAATACGAGAGGGTCACTAAAAATGAACGAAATATTGAATGGACAGTGCAGTGGCGCACACACACAAGTCAGTGGAAGCTTTGACTCACCAACCACCGTAGGCAAACAGACCGCTGTACAGAGCCAAGCCAATTTTCCCAAAGTCATAGTGGGAGCCCTCAAAGGAATTCTCTGGAAGGAGTCCATCTGTATCACCTGGAGAAGACGAGGACACAACAGAGACTTAGGTTTAACAAATCTGTCTGCATTTCAGTTCAGCAGGCAAGT
This sequence comes from Brachirus orientalis, assembly GCA_016785285.1. Taxonomy (NCBI): domain Eukaryota; kingdom Metazoa; phylum Chordata; class Actinopteri; order Pleuronectiformes; family Soleidae; genus Brachirus; species Brachirus orientalis. Next base: position 383,248 of record JAFBJR010000549.1, read on the forward strand.
TATATTTTCATTAATTTTTCAGATAAAAAGAAAATAACGTGAAGGTGAAAAATAAAAAGGATGTTCTAGGGCCACACATCAGTACAAAACATTATTCTTTATCAACAGTTTTTTTCTAAACTGGTTAACTTCTTACCAACATGATGATTTAGTGTTGAATGCTACTCACTACGCTACTTCACACTACATGCAGTCCTGCTTAAAAATAATTATTCCGCAAAAATATCAAATCGATGCCGTTAAACAATATTCCCGTTTGCTGGAAAACACATAACTCCAAAAATACCATTTTGTGCTTTAACGGCTTTGAATTCATGTCGATACAATATACAATGATCAGTACATAGTTTAGACTATTTTTCCACGTGTATATTTCAACAATAATTCCAGTCCAGTCTTCCTTCCATGGTGATTTGCCTGTAACAACCTACGTGTAATGCTGTTGAGTTATTTGCTAATAATATTTGTCCTGGTTTTTCAGTGCATTTGGCATTTTGCCCAAATATAACACAACAAAACAACAATTTAACTCCAATTCCAAAAAACAGACCTTATTTATTTAGCCAGCTCTTGCCAATATGGTTCTATTAGATGAAAATGTTCTGCCACAGGTGGACCACATTTCCTCCAACATTCATCCAGTCCAGTAACAAAATACCGTTACCAGCAACACCAGCAGATTTCCCACCATGATCTGGATTTAGTGGTCTTGACCTGACCCTCACAAATATCAGGCCAGGCTTCCTCAGACATCTCCAGACTCAAACAAATGAAGCTAAAACACAATTTCCCAGACTACATGGTGGGTCAAATATTCAGCATACATCTCAGCTTCAGTGTGTGAATCAGTGAAGGGCTGTAGAATTTAATCAAGCTAAGATGAACTGAGACACAGTCAATAAGCGTGTCAGACTGTGGATCAACCTGAGGCACAGACGGAGCAGCAGGTGGAGGAGAAACTGACCTTTTTAAACGACTGCTCGGACATTTACTTACGGCTCTTTGTCTGACCTACGGGTTTCTGCTGGTTTGTGCCACATTCCATCCACTCAAACTCAACCCACAACACACACACACATTCTCAGACACACTGCCGGTTGCTAAACCAACAGCCAGTGGCAGTGTTGGTACTGGGCGAGTCTACCATAAGCCTCTGGGCAATAAGGGAAAAGCCTGATCACTGCACTGTCCTGTCTGTCTTGTCTTAAATATCTTATGTTGGACTCTAACCATAATCAGAGAGACAGGTGTGTCCTGAGATCCCACACTGTCTCACACACCAGCAGCCTACAAGGGCTGAAACAATTGATTATTAATTGATTACTACATTAATAATCAACTATTTTGAAAATCAATTGGTTTGTTTGTCCTTTTTCATAATTAAAAGAAGCTTTTTCAGTTTCTTAAATGTGAATATTTTCTGGTTCTGCATTAAAAAAAGAAATAATGTAAACTTAGGAATTTGGATTTGTAGACCAATCGAGACATTTTATGGACCAAACAAAAGTTAAAGTTGAAGACGTCGGGTTACTGCAGGGCAGGAAAAACATCTTCTCCATTATAATGGTCAGTTATATTCAGCTGGTCATTTTCTGTGATATACAGTACCTTCCACCATGTTGGTCAGGAAACTGTGTCAGCTGGTCACATGATACCAGTGCCAGGCAGTGAAAATGAGACACACACAATAAAAAATGTATAGACTTAAACACTTAAACAACGCATACTGTACAAAATCAGTGAACTAAAGTTACTACATTAAGTTCAATCTCTTCATCCTACTTTCATAAAATGGATATATATATATATAGACACTAAATAATATGATGACTATTTACTCACCTCATTGAATTAAACCTTGAGGGTACAAGCTTATCTGCAAAGATAAATTAATATCTAATCCAGCCCCCTCTAGCCACTGTGGTTGAGATTGTAGGATTAGACATTCTCTTCCTTCTTATCCAAAATAAACTATTGAAAAATGTCTTGGATTATCCTGAACATGTAACATCATAAAACATTTTTTCCTGAGCTCATGCATCTCAATGAATATTCAATGCTACACCACATGTTTGTGTGCAGTAGGGATGCAAAGGGGCAGAAAAGTCCCGGTAAACTTTCCATGGGAACTTTAGTTAAGAAATTTTGGAAATATTCCAAACTAGAAAGCTTTAATGCAGATTTAAGTATATTAACGAGATTTTTGGATAATTTAATGAAACTGTGTCATATACAAACACAGACATTTAATTTAGTCATAAGTAGACATAGACTTTATTAATGTTTAATTATTCCATGTAACAACAAAAACCTAATGTTGAGTAAAGAAATCCTTTCATTCCATGGGAATAGCATTGATATTCAACTGTATTTGTATCAAATCTAATTGTTTTATTTACCAAGTATACTTACTGTAAGTTCCCAAACTTCAACTTTGAAATTTTCCTGTTTATTCCCATTAATTCCCATAGAAAGATTCCAATTTTGGAACCTAGCGTGACAGCAGATAATATGCCTCCATTTTTTCAGTCATGTGCAATTTGAAATAAACAAGTAAATAAATACAGGTTTTTGAACATGGTACCAATGTGCACAAAGGTGGGACTTACTGGAGATTATAAGATTACACTGGACTCTAATCTGAGGCACTGGCACTGAGCTTATGAGTCATAAAAATACACACACGGTGAAGCTCACAGGTAGTGTGTGTTTACAGTTTGTGTGGCTTCAATTTGTTCTTTACTCATCATAACCATTGTAACACACTAAATCTTTGTGGACAAATTATGACATTTGAGGACATTGTAAGTTTCAAATTTGGGAAATAGTGATTAATATTTTTATATATATTTATATATTATAATCAAGCAAATAATTGAATAATTTATGATAATTCAATAATAATAATTCAATTGAATACTCAATTCCCTAGTAGAGAGTGGAGAAGAGAAAACCCAACAGTTCACACAGTAGGCAAACAACTGCCAATTTTAACAATTATGTCTATTAAATTTCAGAAAATTGTCAATCTTTCAGTAAAAAACGTTTAGAAGTTGTTTACCAATTAATCATTTTTTGATCATACGGCAGTGAACATTTGCTCTATCTCCTACAACTCACTCAGCAAAAAGCAGGCAGACAGCAGTGGCAGCCTGACAGCAGAATTCCCTGACTTAATCCCAGCGTGTGGCTGGGATTAAGTCTTTGACTCTAAATCTAGGTAATCTGAGGTGTCTCAGATAAACAGTCATCAGGAGCAGCATGATAAAAAAGAATGGTCTTTAAAATATAGGAAGGCCACAGACTGGGGCTGACTTCTGGAACAGCAATTAGGAAAGGACTAGGATTACAAATGAGTCAAATGACTCCTCGTACACCAGATACAAACCCAAACAGGTATTAGACAAGCAGCGTGGATTAGGATAATTTAAAAAAGGAGGCTTCTTCTGAAGGAGGATCATCCTCCCTCAATGTCTGGTGTATAAAACTTAAGTGAAATAATTAAAAAAACAAATGAAGGTATGGTGGTACAAAAAGCCATGCATGTATGTGAATGTTAAACAACTTTTTAATATATATATATATATATATGTGTGTGTGTGTGTGTGTTTTAAAACAAAAACATTTGGTGGATACCATCATGGTGAACAAGCATCGACTGTGCAAACAGGAAAATAAACATGTTTACACTGCATTATGTTTGATTCCCAGAGAAGAAGCTGGCCAATTTGAACTATTATCACTGCAGAGCAACTTCTTACTCATGGTGGTAATTGCTGTGTTAAAGCAGAACTCATAATTTTGGGAAACCAAGGGACATAATACCTTAAACTAAGAGTTTTAAAAAAAAAAGAGCATTAGCAGGCCGTTCAAAAGCACGAGAGCAAATTGCAACAGCTGGATTGAAAAAAACAAAAAGAGTGGCAGCCCAACTATCTATATACAGTATAGGGATCCATTATGTTAATATTACACGATATCAGTATTGGCTGATATTGGTTTTAAAATGCATGAGCAGATATTGAAAACAAGCCAAGGTCCCTCGATATGACATGACTAAAACAGTAGGCAGAATAAGCTGCTACCTCCTTGACTTCTGTACTTAAAACTTCACCAACTATTAACTAACTTAATGGTAATTAATTAAAATGTATAGCTACATCTGCTGCCATGTAAATATTCAAAAATCATGTTAATTTCACTACAGAAGTGACTAAATGACATGTGCAGTTGGGCGCAGGGTAAAATGTAAAAAAAATTGGTATCGTTATCAGCCCAAGCACTCCCAAAATATCAGCAAGAATTGTAATATGGTGTGTCCCTAGACTGAGTTATCTGAAAAGTCAACTAATCATTTCAATAGTCCTTAGTTGCAGCCTTAGTAAATACAGAGAAGGACTGTGAAGTCACACATACACATGCACGTGTGTGATATTTGTTTCTCGTAAGGCTAAATGTCGCATATTACACCTTTAGAGCTCCTCCTTTAGAAACCACAAAGAGCAGAGATTTGGTGTTATGGTGGGAGTTGTGAAAACCACCGAGTGTCAAGGCTAAATTTCAGCTCCACTTGGATCAGTGTCAAGTGTGAGGTCAAAGGTTAAGAGGTCCTTGAACCAGACAGGAAACACAAATACAGCTGCAGGAAACTCCAGATTCCAGGGAAAACCCGGCAAAACCAAGCAAAAAGGACATTAATTCAGACATGATCAGAGTGGTTTCCATTGAGTGGGTGCAACTTATGATTATTTTCATGATCGATTCATCTGTTGATTATTTTCTGAGCTAATCAATTCATAACATGTTGGAAAATGTTGATCCGTGTTTACCAAACATGGAAATAGTGATGTTCTCAAATGTTTTAATGCTCAAAATAAATAAAAAGGGCCAATAAATAAATACAATAAAAACTATAACACTGTATTTTGCTTAACTCAGAGCAGCAGAAACAAGGCTATTCTTGTTCCGCTTTGTCCTGAAACTCTGGATTAGGGCTGCAATGATTATTTGATTAATCAATTACTAAGTTAATCAGCAACTATTCTGATTGTGCTTTCTCAATAATTAAAACAAGCATTCAGATTTTTTTTAGCTTCTTAAATGTGAATACTTTCTTGTTTCTTTGCTCCTTATAACAAAGAAATCATTAAAACTGAATAATGTTGTGGTTTGTGGACGAAACAAGACATTTGACAAGATCATCATTTCCAAGTTTAGTAAACACAGATTTTTCAACGTTTTCATTTTACGGACTAAACACCTCACTTAATCAAAAAGAAAATATCGATATAGATTTATTGATTATGAAAATAATATGAAAGTTGCCCAATCTGCAAGTGAGTCATGGGGAAAGACACATTTACAGGAAAGACACCGCTACGGCTAACATTTCCAGACTTACTGACCCTTCTCTTTAATAGACATTCATTAGTGAACCCTCAGTGGTTGCATCATTTATAGTGAATGGGACACAAGTTCTTTTGTCAGCTCCCTTCTTTGTGTGACACTAATGAGTGCATTTCCAAATGAACAGCGTGGTGTTCTACTCGGGAAATCATTGTCGGATTTCTTTGTGTTGCCCTCCCGTTTCTGGCTCGCACCTCAAAAAACATCCTGTGACTTAAATGAGGGCTCGGCACAACTCGCGGAAGACTCAACAACAGCCCCTCTGAGTCCACACAGAAACAAGCTGTACTGAGGTAAACTTATTAGACACAATGGGAACATTAAACGGCAAAAGCATTTCAGAATAACCACTTTATGAGCTGGTGCCATCAAAGCCTCTCAGATAACACAAATTACCATTAGTTAAAGCCAAATCCTCTTATATTTACAAGACTATTTTAACTGGCTGAGTAAGAGTGTCTGTCTTTTTATGTTCTGCATGTTTGATCAGCATTGACATTGTAATTATCCTAAATCAAGAGGAAAAAATAATCACCAGCAGGGAGCACTGTTGCTGACTAAAGGTTAGTGGAGAAGATTCTTCAACCACACAAGATGTTGGAAGCCAAATTAACCACTTCCTGTTCCTTCAGTTCACGTGGCACATACTGCAACTACACATCAAAGACTGCCCTAAACTGTGGGTGTGTGCTTCTGTATAGTTAAGTGAACATCTGTGTGATACTGAGGGTTTTTGAATGTATTTAAAATCAAAGCAGCTGTGTCTTTACTGGCCCCTGTAAACTACTACTTATTTGCAGGTAAAAACATGCCTCTTAAGAATATCTCGTGTTCACATGTGCAGGTAATTTGATTTTAGGGCTGCAACTAACGTTTATTATCATAATTGATTAATCTGTTGATGATTTTCTCGATTTATCAAGTACTTGTTTGGTCCGTAAACTGTAAAAATGTTGATCAGTGTTAACCAAACTTGGAAAATGATGACGTTCTTAAATGTCTTGTTTTGTCCACAAACAGAAATGAATCAGTTTTAATGATTTCTTTGTTATAAAAGAGCGAAGAAACCAGAATATATATATTCACATTTAAGAAACAGATTAATTAATTATCAAAATAGTTGATGATTGATTTAGTAACTGATTAATCGAATAATCGTTGCAGCCCTACTTGACTGTGCACACTTTCCTTTATTTCAGTTTCAATTAAATTTATTTCTGTGAACCAGTGATGGTGGATTTTATTTCAGATATGATCCAAGATATTTGCACCATTATTTATGACAACTTAATAAAATCCAAACTAAAAGAATTTAAAATATTATCTGGTTTTCAAGTTTTTGTAGATTTTATAAATCTTTTCAAAGTAATTGACATTTTTAGCTTATGAAAATGCTACTGCCACTATAAAACTGTCTCAGGGATGAGTGTTTTGTTATGAATGTCATGCAATTTTTTGCCCTGTATTGTGAATCCCTCCCTTTGTTGTGTGCAGCAAAATGAGAATAATTGATATTTATTGATATATCTACATGCCGTTTGTCCCCATACTATGGTCAATAAAGCATTTGTAGAACGACAGCCTAATAATTCCTCTTGTAAAATCAGCAATTTAAGATGATTAATCACAGTACTGATGAGTAAAACCTGTCGCTCATTTACTGTTCGACTGTCGGACGTTTGTGGCATTGGTGGCCCTTAAAAAAAAAACTTTAAATGGACCCTTAAATGGAGCAGCTCATCCTGTGTGAGTTCTTGTGTTTTGTTTGTGCATCGTACCTTGGCCGATCTTGACAAAGCCGATGATGATGACAAGGCCGAGTGCGAGGAGTTTGGCCGCAGCAAAGAAGTCCTGTACCCTGGTGGCCGCCTTCACGCTGTAGCAGTTCACAAAGGTCAACAGGACTGCGGAGAAGAGACGGAGGCAGAAGAATGAGAACGGACAGTAGACGAGGTCCAACAGTGTTCTGGTGTCACATCCCCAGTTTCTGCTTGTCAAATATCTTGACTCAAATGTCTACACATTTTTGTGTTTCCTGCCTGCATGTCTTCATTTAGTCTGGAGGAGAATATGATACTAGACACATAAAGTACTAACTTCAGGTAAATTATTTTCCCGTTCGGTTTATAAATTAGTTAATTAGTGTTCTGAATCTGCATTTTTGTTATAAATATTTGGTGCCTGTGTGTAAGCCATTGTGTATCTGATTGAATAATTCCTGCACATGTACAGCACTGGTACCCAACCATCTCTCGAGAAAACTCACACAAGTGGCTCCTAACCCTCGACCCCATTAAAAGTGATTAACTAAAGTAGCAGGTCCCTTCAAAAGCTACTAAATCAGGCCGGAGCCACAACAAAAGGACGAGACAAAGCACAATGAGGCCCTGTGTGTAGAGAGTGGATGAGAGAGTAGTAGGAGTAGATCAAGTACAAAGACACACAAACTCATTTGCACGCACAGAACTCTGTGTCAACATGAATGTGCAAACTTAGCGAAATAGCCAATATTAACACTAAATTCCTAAAGGGGAAACCAGGTCATATCAAACAATGAAGAGCCAAGACAGACCTGTGGGTGTGTACATGTCTCCAAAAGGATGTGAGGACCAATTTCCATGGAAACCTATTTTTGTGGGGACATTTTCTCTGGTCCTCACAACTTTAAAAGGACTTTTTTTGGTGGTTAAGACTTAGTTTTAGAGTTAGGGTTAGAATATGTTATGTGTTAAAGTTTGGCATTAAGGTTAGGGTAAAGGGCAGGGGAATGGGTTATGTCTAAGAGCACGTGTCCACACAAAAAATGCAGCACCAACATGTGTATGTGTGTGTGTGTAGAAAAGGAGCAGAGAGCTCGTCCTCTCCCCACTGAACCTGTCCACCCTACTGTTGACCACAGTACAGGAATTCACACGTACACCACAAAACCCATTAAGCATGGGCACGCACATACACACAAACACACAGATAACCTTACTCTTGGTCCACGGCCTTGTCATGTGGTCTCAGTAAGGATTAAGGTTTCAGTCATTCTGGAGATCAGGTACAAGGTTACTGGCTAGCACCATACACACACACACAAATATAAATAGTCTAATATGTAATCGTGTGTATACGATGTCATAACTGTGTAGTTTTACAGGAATGTAGTAGGAGGTGGCCCACTCATATGTGGGTGAAAGTCAACGTCGTCAGACAGGTAATCCAGACTTAACTTTGTTAAGACTCAACACAAAACAAAGCACAGGATTTGTTTAGATGAGACCAGACACATTCACAGGTGAGCTTTAACCGGCTTTTAGCTTAATTTCACATAAGATTTTAACTTATCGCAAGGAAGTGTACAGAATCATATGTAGGATTAGGGGGTTTTTATGCATCGAGTTTTGTTGAGATGGGTTTGAATTATTTTCATCATCGATTAATGTGTTGATTATTTTCCTCAACCAATGGCGTAATCATTTGTCCATAAAATATTAATCTATTATTAATTTCAAACCTGGAATTTATGATTTATTTATTCTCAAATGTTTATTATAATACAATATTAGTAACCTTTACCTACCCTTACATTTCATTTTAGAGTAAAGGGGAACCTTTAAGCTCGACAGAAACATTGATGTGATTTATAGTGTGACACAGATTGATATCAAATGACATAAAGGATATTATGATAAGATTTTTTTTTCCCATATTGCCCAGCCCTAGTTAAGGGGTTTAGTTACACTTTAAATAAAATGTGTGCATTTGTTTGTTTTTCCATGTGAGCATTATCCCTTTAACACTGAGAATTACAAATGTAGAGCTGGTTAATTTATAGTAGATTTTTCCATACATTTATTAAAACCTTGTCTTCTCATCATTCATTCCACTTGCACCTACAATGGATGAAGCCACTATATGAATCACAACTGTGTTTGCTCCTGGATGCCAATGTGGAAGTAAATATATATTAAATAGCCACCAGGGGGCAGCTCCACTGGTTTAGATGGCATTCTTTGGGAGAACGGGCCTACTTCTCACTTCTCATCAACCTGTAAACAGAGTTGGAGTGGAGCCACAGAAAAATAAAATGACAAAATTACTTGTGTTAATATTGCTATAATTTAAGCAAAGATATTCTTGAATTTCCCTGAGAAAAAAAAAAGTTATATCTATCTGTCTAGCTACCTATCATAACAGCATATGCTTTAGATAGAATATGATAGTTCCAGGTTAACTGCTGAAAAGTTTGTTGAATGAGACGTGCTACTTTAAACTTTCTTAAATTTAATTCATAGTATGTTATTGAGGGAAATTCTGGAATTTGTGAGCGTGGACTATACAAAACATATTTGACTTCACATTTTACTTTGTGATGGGTTGACCACATGATATTTGATGAGGATTATCAGCCTTTCTCTTGTTGTGTAGCACGTAAAAACAAGTCAGTAAACTTTTTACACTGGGCCACATCATCCTCCAATGCCCCCTTTTTCTTTTGCATTGCCTTTTCCACTCCCCCCCCAAACTCTTTCTGCCTTCTGCCATTGTCTCCTTCTCTAAATTACCAAGTCAGGTGACCAACCACAGGGAGTGGCCCTATTTAGCATATGAAGCTGTGTGTGCATGTGATCGCCTCAGGCGTAAGTTTCCATCCTGTTACTGCCATCCTAAAGCTGCACTGCTATGTCACAGCAATAAAATGAAACATCACATGCACTTTTATACACCAGAACAGTTAATTGGCCCAGCAGGAATTCTAATTCTCCCTATTTGCCACCCTGGACCTGCCTGTAAACATTTTCCTAAGGAGTTAATGATCTCACTCGCTAGTTTTGGGTTTTCTTTAATAGAAAATCATGTCGATTTTGTAAACTGTGTTTCCATTTGTAAGGAAAGTAGAATAAGAAGAAAATAGTACAGCATATATGAGGACACCAGTGTGATTGACAGCGAGTACCATCCAATAAAAAAACAATGGTTGCAGGTTATGTCTGTAAAATTTGCTCAACATGTTGCCACTTGCTTGTATGTTATTGTCTCAAGACATCTATCATTCAATTTTGGTTCAAGGAGGAAAAGAAAATGGCAAAAATTGATCATCTCAAATCCCAATACTTTGTCAGAACTGCAAATTTAAATGTAATCAACACACAAGTTTTGTGATTAATTAAGTCACACGCCCCAGCCCTGTAACATGCACACATACATGCGGTGTATGTGCAGAGCCGGCCCAATGCATAAGAGAACTAAACGGCTGCAGGGGGCCCTCTGGTGACTAGTAGTGTGTGGAGACCAAAAAAATTAACATATTAAAGAAATCTACATATCTTTAGACTTCAAAGTAGTGTTGAGCTTAAGTTATTTGGTTTCATTTTGGAGTCAAAGATTTGCTCATTAAGTTCACATTTGCACATCTTTTAAAAAAAAAAGACATTAAACAAGTTCAGCATCCACCACACACGCCCAAAAACATGAGTGACACTGGTTTGGTGTAAATAACACAATTATAATTAATGCAATTTAAAGTGCCACATTGGTGTCAATAATAAGGAAGAGGGGCCCCCTCAAATCAACTTAGCTTAGAGGCTCATAAAGGCTTGGGCCAGCCCTGGTTCTGAGAATCCATCTAGGGCTGAAACCATTTATCAGTTATTAATCGATTACCAACAAATCAGAAAATTAGTTTGTGTCAGATTTTTCAGCTACCGAAATAATAATAATTTCATTTTTTGCTCCATATGGCAAACAAATAAAATCATAAAACGGATTTAGGTCTACAACAATTCTTCGATTACTAAATTAATCATCAACTATATTGATTATTGGTTTTTTTTTTAGAAAAATTAAAACAAGATTTCAGATGTTTCTGCTTCTTAAATGTGAATATTTTCTTGTCTGTGTGCTCCATATAACAAAGAAGTCATTAAAAGTGAAATTAATTAATTATGAAACAAATACTCGATTGATTTGAGAAAACAGTGGACATATTAATCGACTGTGAAAATAATCGTGGTCTAGTTTAGGAGCAAAATAGACATTTGAGATCCTCATTTGGAGGTTACAGCATCAACTGGAGCTGATGCAACAAGGTGGTTTGAGGCTGCGCGCGTGGATGTTGCAAGAACACGTGCTCCAGGAAATGTGAATTAAGTGTTAACTGTGTGTAAACATGTGCGCACCTGTCTGCCTCTCTCTCACACACACAGAGGTGTGTTTCTATTGGCATGTTTGCACACAAAAAAGGAAGTATGAATCACACAAGTGTGACACATCCATCATCCTCAGCAGCAGCAGCAGCAGCGTGTTAAGTTGCATCATCAGGTTCATACTCACGGATGCAGAGGCAGGCCACCAACTTGGCCCCGGTCTCCGGCACCGGACAGTCGGGGAAAATGGGTTTGAGGAGGTAGGTGGCGAACACGTACGCGACGATGTACTGCGAGGACGGTCGTATGATGAGCAGCTCGATCCAGAGTTTGAGGAAAGCCAGCAGGGAGCCGTAGACCTCCAGGATGTAGGCATAGTCCCCGCCGGACTTGGTGATGGTGGTACCCAGCTCCGCGTAACAGAGGGCGCCCACCGTGGAGAAGACCCCGCACACTGCCCACACTACCAGGGACAGACCCACCGAGCCTGCCTCCTTCACCACGCCGGTCGGTGTGACGAAGATGCCCGAGCCGATGATGGTGCCAACGATAATGGCCACGCCGTTTACCAGGGTGATGGTCCTCTTCAGGGCGACCCCCTCCTCTCCTCCGTCTCCCTGAGCTCCCCGGCCGGAGTCCGTCGTGTCCCCGGCGGGCAGCATCTTCTCCGTGACATGCCTGTCCTCTTCCCTGTCCTTGTCCGCGAAGGAATTAGAGTTTCTCTTTTTTAAAGCAGACATATTTGCTTTAGCTTCCTCTTTGTTCCTCTTCTTTTTCTTCTTCGTCGCTGTCGTCACTCGCGCTGTTTCCCGCTTCCCCGGGTCTGTGTGCGCGTGGGTCCGCGGTGTGGAGCCTGATGCCGGCCGCGGTCAGCCACGCGGAGTCCTCGGTGTGGTTGCCGTGTGTGTGAAGACAGGCAGCGTGGTTTCCCGTCTCTGTGCTCCGCCTGTGTACGACGAGACCGTGGAAACTGACAAGAGTACCACCTCCGTCAAGGCCAGCCCACCCTTCGCTGCTATTCGCTCAGCGTCTCCTCCTCAGTAAAGTCACTTTTGACCATTTCCGCTCTCTAGCGGGAGACAGCGGTACTACCTCACTACATCGCACCCCTCCCCCCGCTCCTTTCATCATCACTGAGCTCCATTTTTGAAAGCTCGACGTGCGTGTTAAATAGACTTTGTGGGTCCCAATTCCACACAAAAACGTTATTGTGCAAGAACGTCACAGTAAAAGACAACAAAAAATAACATTCTGTAGCATTCACTACCATAATCTGTAGGTTAAAAAAAAAAAAGTCTGGCTTATGGAAGAAGCAGGAAGCCACCAGGGGGCGACTCCACTGGTTCCATAAAGAACTCCATGTGAATCTGCTGGGGATTTTTATTGTATTGTGTTTTATCCCCACAGAAACACAGAAATGTTACATTTACATTTGTAAAACAGTTACAAAACACCACCCTTGCATTTTTAAAATAGACATTTGAGAACCTCATTTGGAGGTTTGGGAAAAATTTAGCTGGGAATAAAGACAATATGCTACTTTGTAAACACTGTGATAATATGTCATTGTCATCTTCCTCTTCTTGTATTTGGAGATTGTTTGGCCCATTCACTTTATGAAAACTTTGATTTTCTGTCCTCAGTCTCCCTGGTTTTCTTCAATCTGTCTGTGACTGCACTGTATACTTATTTTAATAAAGCTTTAAGAATTCGTACACATTGCGTATTTCTGTAGCAGCGCTACGGCACCACATACAGGCCTGGCATACTACAGACATTTCCTAAAACTCACTCACTCACTCATTTTCTACCGCTTTATCCTCCACTGAGGGTCGCGGGGGGTGCTGGTGCCTAGCTCCAGCTGACATAGGGCAAGAGGCAGGGTACACCCAGGACAGGTCACACCTATGGGCAATTTGAAGTGTCCAATTAGCCTAATCCCGAAATCTGCATGTTTTTTGGGCTGTGGGAGGATACCGGGTGCCCGGTGAGAGCCCACACACACATGGGGAGAACATGCAAGCTCCTTGCAGAAGGCCCCTTGTTCCAGCCGGGTCATAATCCCGGGACCTCTTGCTGCAAGGGCAAGAGTGCTAGCCACTACACCAACCATGGGCCCCATTTCCTAAAAAATGCCACATTAATGGAAACTTTTTCAAAACAGCAAAGAAGAATATAATTTATGTTTCATTCTGTTTTTGTGTGGATGGGGCCTCAATTGCTACTTCTAGGTCTTCAATAGTAATAATAACTGAGATTTGACGTATCAGTTTAAAAAAATAAAAGTCCAAGACAAGTGTTTGGTTCAGTTGATATTCTTCAAGCTACAGATAAAAAACTGAGGTTTTACGATTTTTTAAACAACTGTTAAACTTGCAAGATGGTTGACAGCAGTAATTATATACTAAGGAATGTACCACAACAACTTACTGTACTTGCTGCCATTCAACTACTGTGCGTTTTTTTTTTTTTTTTGGTAACTAAACCTGTTCCCCAAACACTAACATTTAGCCTAAGCCTACCTCTCTGCCTCTGTGTGAGGGTTCAACACAGTCACTGTGTGTAAGGAAACACCAGAAATACAGTACAGCTGCCAAAAAAGCACTTACAAATATGAAATGCTAACCCTCCCAAACTGGTTCAATGGTGTCATAATCTCAAACAGAGACTCTGAAAATACCCAGAGGAGAGAGGACACTCTCAGGAATGAGGATCCAGAACATTCACATCCAGATTATTCACAGATCTAATTCCAGTCCAACAAAAACAGAACAATTCTAGTTTCCTTTTGAATGTTACTCAATCTTGTTTGGGAGAATATGATTTGCTTCTGTGTTGGCCTGAATTCACATCCCAGTCATGTTGTGTTCAAAGGGCATTAGGGTGTTGAAGATGAGGGATTATTTAATGTAAGCATAAATTATGAACTGCAGAATTAAAGTATACTGTCCTATAAGTCAACAAAAACCTTTGTTATTTCACAGTGGTGCTGAATGAAGCCTCATGTATAATTTATTTATTTTTAATCTAACCTTTATATAACCAGGAAAAAGTCCCATTGAGATTAAGAACCCCCTTTCAACGATGGCCTGGACAAGACGGACAGCAGCAAAAGATATTTGTATTTTTGGAGGGAAATGTGGAATTCATTCGTGGCAGGCAGATGCCTGTAAATGCTGCTTAACCAGCTGTCCCAGATTTCTGAACTGAGATAATAGACGGCAAGGTTTTGGGAAAGGAGTGGCACAGAACAGGGTAAGCAAGCTTCTCAGTGTGAGGTGAGAAAATAGCCTGCTGTGAGTTCTAGAGTTTAAAATCCAAGACACCGAGCTGGTGGACTCACCGTGGTGGAAATATATAGCTGCCGAAGGCAAGATCATTGGAAAATAGTCAACTGTTGAGTTTCATCCACAGGTTATTATAATATTTTTGGGCTCATTCGCAGCGTTCTGTCCTGGACTTCGAGCACAGCATCCATTCACCTCTCCTTTTGTTTAAATCTCTTTAATCAGCAGGTCATCGCGCTCTCAAAACAGACACACAAACTAAACAACAGCTAACTTCAGGCCACAGCGAGGTTAAAACTGAAATCACAGATGTGTCCTGTCTGTCATGGAGGATTTTTTTTTTTTATTAAAGACAAAGTTTTGTTTGAAAGCCCCCTGTCCCCACCACCCACTGTCCGTCCAGACAGACAATTTCCTGTTCTCAGACGAGCTGGAAACAGTCTTCCAAATCCCGAAGCCTCAAGGTGCGTCCTGATATTGTTTCTCCACTTCTGCAGAACGTCTGAAAAACGCAAGATCATAGTCTCAGGTCGAGCCACAGATGGAGAAATATAAATGCACCTTAATCTGTGCGTGGGAGCCATGGTTTATCTAAATCTGTCTGTCTGTCTGTCTTTGTAAACCTGTGCAGCAGCTCCCACAGGTCCCTCATCATACAGTACAAAACATGCCATAATATAACATAGCATAACATTAACACAACATAGCATAACATACAAGTAAGATAACACAACATAGCATTGTATAACAATACAACATAACATGACATAAAACAACATAGCATAAGATAACAACATAACATAGCATAACATTAACACAACATAGCATAACATACAAGTAAGATAACACAACATAGCATTGTATAATAATACAACATAACATGACATAAAACAACATAACATATCATGAGACGGCATAACACATCATAGCATTGCATAACAACACAACATAACATGACATAAAATAATACAGCATAACACAACATAGCCTTGCATAACAATACAACATAACGTGACATATAACAACATAGCATAGGATAAGATGACATAAGAACATAGTATTGGATAACATCATAACATAGCATAACATACAAGTAAGATAACACAACATAGCATTGTAGAACAACACAACATAACATGACGTAAAACAACATAACATAGCATAAGATGGCATAACATCACACAACATAGCATAATATAATGTAGCCTAACATAATACAACATAGCATAACATACAATACCATAACAACATAACATGACATAAAATAACACAACATAGCATAAGATAACAACATAACATAGCATAACATTAACACAACATAGCATAACATACACGTAAGATAACACAACATAGCATTGTATAACAATACAACATAACATGACATAAAACAACATAACATAGCATATGGCATAACACATCATAGCATTGCATAACAACACAACATAACATGACATAAAATAATACAGCATAACACAACATAGCCTTGCATAACAATACAAAATAACGTGACATTTAAAAACATGACATAAGAACATAGTATTGGATAACATCATAACATAGCATATCATACAAGATAACACAACATAGCATTTTATAACAATACAACATAACATGATGTAAAACAACATAACATAGCATAAGATGGCATAACACATCATAGCATGACATAAAAACACAACATAGCATAAGATAACAACATAACATAGCATAACATTAACACAACATAGCATAACATACAATTAAGATAACACACCATAGCATTGTATAACAATACAACATAACATGACTTAAAACAACATAGCATAAGATGGCATAACACATCATAGCATGACATAAAAACACAACATAACAGCATAACATTAACACGACATAGCACAACATACAAGTAAGATAACACAACATAGCATTGTATAACAATACAACATAACATGACATATAACAACATAACATAGCATAGCATAACACAACACAGCATAGCATAATATAGCAAAGCCTAACATAACACAACATAGCATAACATAAAAGTAAGATAACACAACATAGCATAGCCTAATATTACACAACATAGCATAATATAACATAACACATCACAACATAGCATAATATAGCATAGCCTAATATTACACAACACAGCATAATATAACATAACATAGCATAACATAACAACATAACATGACATGGCATATTAACACAACATAGCATAACAGTTATGGGCAAACTGGTCATCACAGTTATTTTGGATCAATGACTGATCGGCCAACACGGCGGTGTAGTGGCTAGCACTTTTGCCTTGCAGCAAGAGGTTAAGTGGACATTCGGAATTGACCGTGTGAATGTGTGAGTGAAAAGCTTGTTCGTCTCTGTGTGCAGACAATCATCGAATAAATGAATGAATATTGAGACCACGATTCTTTATGATGGTTTCAATAAAACATGTAAACTTAAATATTGTGTTACACGATAAGTGCATGGGCCTCGAACCTGCTGCCCAGTTTGTTTTTCTTGGTCCTCATTCCTCTAAAGGTTAGGAAGCTCAGTCACAGGCTGTTTTTGAACAGAAGCGTCACAGAGTAATGTGTATTAAAGTATGTAGCGTGCAGGCTTGGGCTTGTAATGGCGACACGTGGTTACCAAAATAAACTCTCAGCTGCAACACATGGTGCAGTATTGGCAACCGACAACAACAGCAGCAATAAGTATTGGAGCATAATCATGAATAAATAAGACCCAGAAAAGAGGCACACATGTAAAAACGATGTTTTTTTCTAAAAAAATGGATTTAAAGGAGAACAGAGTGTGGATGTGGGTTGGACTGAAAAAAAAGACAGCACCCCCCTCGGTCTTCAGTCTGGATTGAGAGGCAGTAAATTGACCCTGATATTAAATCAGGGATGTACTTCTAAAGCACAGGATGAGATAAACTAATCCTGTCTCATTTTACTAATGTCTCAAAAACATTACTTGCGTTACCAAAAGGTGTTATAGATATTGTATCAGCTCAAACTTTTAGTGAACATTTTGAAGTGGAAAACAAAATCTTTACATTATGTCTTGGAATGAGCAGAAAGATGCAAGCTCACTAAATCACTCGTACTGTATCTTGGCAACCCGGTCGTGTAAAATATCAACCGTTTCCTCCATTTGTGATCTTCCCAATAATGGAAATCTCACCATGATTGTCCGCAGTGTCCACTCTTTGATTCACTTTCATAAAACACCCACTTGGTTTCCCATCAAGTCTTTCACACTGGTACACTGTGAGTTGCAGCGTAGAGGCTGCTCCTTGTGTTTTAACGCTGACGGCACATGACACACACGGCAACAAAAAACTTCATTATTTTAAATTCCACTTAATCATGTGATCACCCACCCCGGCAGAGTGATGACTGAGAGGGAGAGGAAGGCTGTGCTATGTGGGTGTGGGAGAGGTCTTCGTCTTCGTCCTTGTAACTATGGTAACGTTCACCCTGCCTCCAGATTCTTTTCCCAGGGAATGTCCTCGGTGGTCGACCACTGGAATCATCAAATATTCAAACAGCTGGACACTGAACAACAAGCAGTCGGAGAGTTGACTGTTCTGAAAGTGATACAATACACTGAAGCAAAACTTGGTTGCACTTTTGCCACTTACGCTCTACGGCGCTCCCCTCTACAGTTTCAGTGTACATACTTGTACATAATTTTGAGGACATCGTAAACATCCATCCATCCGTCACTTGTTGGAGTCAATATTTAAATAAGAATTTGAACAAATAATGACAAACACATCAGGAGCTATTTTCCCTCAGTATATAAGATGAAGCCTGGAGAAACCAAACATATGAATATTTCATATACGTTTTCACTGTTTGTGCTAACATTTCATCCCCAGCAAACCGGTTCAGACTGGCACTGAAATACAAACAGGATTCCCATGGATGGAAGTCCTTTGTCTGAAATATCTCATACAAACACAGAGATGAGTAAAAGAGGAGGAGGAGGAAGATGAAGAGCTGCTGGCCTGGAGTTCAGACGAAGAAGGGCCTCTCATTGTATGTTACTGTTTATATGCCTGGCTGTATAGAAAACTGGGCTGGATTGTGGATTGTTGACCTGAAACTGTTCACCTCAAACAGGGAGCAGAAGGACGACAGGAAGACCCTAGAGTCCCTAGTTAGAACCTGCTTTAGTCGTTTCCTGTCTCTGATCCATTGATTTTCTTTGTCAAACACTACAATTATTTCAAAATGTACATTGATTCAAGTAAAAATTATAAAACAAAGCTGTTGTAAACGCCAAAACCAAAGCACTGTTGGGATTTTTGTGCGATTTGCTGACAATGAGGTAAAAATATAATTGACTTGATACCTAATCAACTTAAAGACAGGCTTTATTATCATTATACAGTCTGCGGCTTGATTAAGAGAGGACATCCAGAATCAATTATTATTTTAGGACCTTTAATTTATCTTTTGATGAACATTCAAAGCTCTTATTTGGGTTACTACTTACTACTACTAAGTCTTGCTTCTTTTATAATATGAAACAGAAGCTGGTGAAATGTACCTTTTTGTCTATTATTGACTATGCATCTGGACAGCGTGTCAAAACAGGACACTGAGATTCGTGAAACTCTGTAACTCACCACTATTGCAATTTGTCATCACATGTGTTTGTCGCCTCAGTCACTGTGTATGTGTTTATCTAATAAAATCTACTTATTTTGTAATTATTCATTTCATTTTCTATGTACTCCGGTCCAAATTCCTCAGCTCCACTAGATGACATACCCTGGTATATTAGAATACTGTATATAAGGCACAGACCAAAGCACCACTGGCTTTTTGTAAAAGTCTTTGAAAATAAGATAAAAATAGAAGTGCTTTTTATGTTTCTATTTCCTGCAGGACAGACCACATTTGTCCACATTTCCAAGAACGGGGGGGGGGGGAGACGACCATCTCTCCACAATCACATACCAAATAAATAAATATCGTAAATGGTGTGTTTTGTGCTGTAAAGTCCCAGTTCATTCAAAGATTCCCAAACGTTTCCTCATTCACCTTCTACAAAGACACACAGTGTGTGTGTGCGCGCGCTCACAGTCACACAAACAGACGACAGTTAAAAGCGTTGGCTCTCCACTCTGTTCTCTCTCATACAATAAAGGGAACTGACAGGTGTGTCCCTGTAAATTCAGGCCTCTCTCCCCTGCGGTCAAACACAATAAACCCCCCCGAGAGGTCAGCTTCAATCCCCAAGTCTTCAGTTTGAGTCAGGTGGGGACCCAAATCACACGGTCCCCACGGTGCACGGTCTTTAAAAGAGTGTTTGAACAACACCAAACCCGGGGGCCCCGGGCGTCTGGGTGGGGGCCACCACACATCCCCTCGGGGGCTTCAAAGGCATCAATGGGGCGAGTGGAGAGAGTGGAGAGAGAAGCTGGGACAGCCTTTTTACATGAAGACTGGGACGTTTATAAAGTGGAGTCTGGTAAAAAAACTTGTCTTTTAAAAGTTTGATATTCAGTGTGTGGGGAGCCACCCTCACACACTGAATCTCATTGAGAAAAACAGCGATTTTACATGACGGCACACAGGAATTGCTGATCCACCTGTAGCTAAAAACATTTACAGTGCTGCGCATAAGTCTTAGTCCACCAGCAGCTTTGTTGTTTTTATGTCAGTTTTGTGATCGTTGGCATTTAGATTAAAAAGATGTGACTAAAAGTTAGTCTTATACTATATGATCAACCTGCCAATGAGTTGAACTTGTGCAACATGCGTATGTAATGCTCCAACATGTCTGGAGTAAATCAGGTATAATAGACCTTTTTCACAGCAGCTGTTTGTTGGCATGAAATAGTAGGAGAAACACAGGTTTGACCAATAACATTAGGGTTCCATTCCAGGTTTTAAAGAGCCATGGTTGTGTTATTGTTCAAGTGGAAATGTAGGTCACACTAAATATTTGATATTATAGAAGCATTTTTGTTGTTTTTTTCTGAAAAAGATGTTATTTTCAAACTGCATATGTGTTTCTCCATATTTTCAGGATACGTTCCAATAAGGTGATTGAGAAATAATTGTACAGTATGGTCATTATAGCATTGCTACAACAACAAATCTAATGGTGGCCAAAGACTTATGCACAGTACTGTATTTTCCTCAATGGACTTTGGTGCAGGGTGCCTAACCCTGAGATAAACACCAAGTTCTTAAATAAACCAGATATTCAACACTCTTGCACTCTTGCCTTTGCAGCTAGAAGACCTGGGTCCACGGCCTGGTCGGAACAAAGGCCTTTCTGCATGGACTTTGCATGTTCTCCTCGTGTGTATGTGGATTTTTTCGGGGTTCTCCAGTTTCCTCCTACAGTCCAAAAATATGCAGATTTGGGGATTAGGCCACTTGGACACTCTAAATTGCCCGTAGGTGTGATGGTTGTTTGTCTCTTTGTGTGGCCTGTGATGGACCGGTGACCTGTCCAGCGTGTAGCCTGGCTTTTGCCCTATGTCATCTTAGATTTAGCACCAGCATTGACTAATTAGTCAAATAGTTATTGCAGCCCATAGATTTTTAAAACAAACAAACGTGACACCTTACAGGTGGGTGAGTAATTTCCCGGAGCACTTTGTAAACTAGCATTTCAAGTTTGGATTAGTATTTTTTTATTTTTAAAGAAATCAGCACATCTGCTGAATCTGTGTGGTTGGATTAGACTTGGTATGAGCAAACAATGTGTCATTTGTCTTCAACCTGTCATCAAACAAAAAACTCAAATATAAATGTTCCAGACTGGGGCTTATCATTTTTTTCCCTAAATAAAACTCACCAACTTTAATCTCCAAGATGAAATGACAACAACTAAAGCATTCACTGAGGGTTAATTCTTAAAACAGGTTCAAACAGGGTTCCCACATCTTGGATGACATTAAATTCAAGGCTTTTTTTTAAAGGACTTTTTACGACCAATATTCCCTTAAAAAGACACAGTTAAAGATGGGAGGGCAACTTGTAAGAAATGGTTTTCCAGACATTTACCTAAATATCAACTGGACTTCTTTCTTGCACAAAATTCAAGCACTTTCAATGACCTATGTCTATTTAGGGCTATTTTCAAAAACTTTCAAGGGCTTTAGCATTTTTTTCAAACTCTGCTTAACAGTATTAAAAACAACTTCTATCTGTTAAAAACAAAACAAATAAACACAGCCTTTTATCAACACACGATACTTTATTGCTAAATATGTATTATTATTAATGCTCTACATCTATTACTGCCAGTTGTTTCTTACATGTATATCATGTGACACCCAACCCTAAACACCAGGGGGCACCTGGGGAAAGAAAACGCTTCCTGGCCCATCAGCTGAACATGGGTCCCACGCAGGTGGAGCAAAGCATGTTGGGAGGAGACGGGGCCTCTCGGACTCTCCACAGGACAGGAATGTTGACTGCCCACTGCACAAATAAACTGTTCAAATAAGCATTATACATACACCTGCTAAAACATCACGCTGAGCCACAGAAGGCAAAACATGGTGAAGAAAACTCAACATTCAGTAACGCTTTAAAAAGTCCATGCTGAACAACAAGGTTTTCAGCGTCACTTTTTTTTCCCCATGACATGATTTCTGATTTCACATCAATGACTCCAGCTTTGAAAGAAAAGGCCATTTAAACAAAAATAACAGAACAGAATGAACATTTGCACTAGAGTAAACTGACATTAAACAGCTTTTTCGGTAAAAAAAATTAAAAAAAAAAAAATGCCACAAGACATGATGCAAAATCACTTACATCACCAAAATATGGCTGTACAAGACAAATGCATCACTAGGTCCCTTATCTCCATTTTAGTGTCATACATTACACATAGTGTAGATACGCCTGTAAAGAAAAGTAACTACACATCATTCCGTGAAAAGCAATAGTTCAGCCATTTTGACGATTGACTGCAATGAGAGCACCGATGTAAGGCTCAGCCTCAGCGAAAACATGACTGCCAGCACAGCAGGCTCACAGCGAATAAAAAGAAATCTCACCTTACAACATGTACACCTTCTTAAGAATATGTTTAATCCTTCATCTTGCAGTTAGACAAACTTTTTCCTAAAAAAAAAAAGTAAACTGTTCACTTTACTGCACCAAAGTCCATAAAAGTCCAAAATCTGTGTTTTTAGCTATCAGACACATGTGAGCTGCTGGCGTTCCGATGTCTCGTTTGGTGAGCTTGTATCGCTCAGGCAAATATGAAAAAAGGATTTCAAACACAAAAGTCACCAAAATACATTTTTAAACGTATAGATGGAGGATGAAGTGGACCGAGAACTCTTGTGAGCTGTGATGTAAAATCGTTGATTTTCTCTATGGAATTTGGTGCAGGAGAGCGAACGGTTTACACAGCAACACAAACTTGTCTGCGAGTGAAATAAGCAGGTGGATCTTATTTGACGAGCCTTGGGTTGAGTGGCTTAAATCTGGTTTCCTTATGATGAGGCCTGTTCTCAGTGAGAGTGAGCACTTGTGTGCTTAAAGCAGACAGACTGTTTCAGTACTTAAAAAAACTTTAAGCGTTACAAACACACACATACTGCAGACTCACATTTCATATAAAGTATGCACTACAGTCTTTCCCGCTCTCCACCCCCCTCCTGGTTTTATCTTTTTGCATTGTTACAGAGGAATTATGAAGACAACCGTGACCTCTCATCTTTGAAGTCAACCGTATGTAAACACAGGAAGCCTTCACACTTACTGAATTGTTCTTCAGAGACTCAAATGCATGTTAAAAAAACATTTTCTGCCTGCTGCTGCCCTGTCTTTTCCCTTCTCTCTCTCTCTCTCTCTTTCCAGTAGTGCTGCATAGTAAGATGATCCACAGTGCAGCTACCGTTGGGCATGAGCCAAATCATGGAGCCTGCCAGACTTCTTTACATGATGCAAGCTTACATGAGTTTGCTTTTAGTGACAAAACATTGTGGTGTTTTGACAATTTACTCTAGAATAAGTTAAAATCAAGACACTGGAGGGCATTTAATTCACTGTAGTTTTGAGCTTTTTAACTAAATCAAGTGTCATTTTTAGAGTGGTTTAATCTTCTTATCTTGTTTGTATAATTCCAAGTATGTTTTATGAGGTTTATGACACAAAGCCTGGAACCAAGTTCGAGTCATTCCAGCTGAAACTTAAATATTCAGACTTCCAACTACAACTGTACTGCACCATGAAAACGTGGCTGCCAACTGGGAAACAAGAAAAAATAATTCTAGCCACTTAACAAAAGGTTGACATAATAATAAAGTATATTTAAATCTTAAGAATCTTAACAACATGTTTGGTGCTGTGTCTCGATGCTACTTTATATTTTCTGACTGGAAAGTGAAGTTTGTAAACCATTTCATTTCCTTGTACCAAATTCCATAGAGACAATCACTGTTTTTAGCTCAGTGGCACACAGAAGCTGCTGGTCTCCTGCTGCCTTGTTTGCAAAGTTTGTCTCATGTAGGTACATTTGAATGAATAATTTCAAACAACAAAGTGATAAAATAACACATCTGAACTTACAGATGGAGGCAGCACAACAGCAACTACTCCTCTTTGCTGTGAGCTAAAAACACTGGTATTCTTTATGGGCTTTGGTATGAGGAGTGAGAAGACTACAAAGTGGCACAAAATTCAGTTTCCTGTCCAAAAAGTCTCAGTGGTGAACATATTAAGATGCTGAAGCCTTAAGATGGTGTGGATTTTATTAGATGGCCCTTGTGTCCCCGTTAGAAGCCATGTTTTCAGTGAGAACTCTCCCTCTGTCAGCTCATACTAGGTTAACGCCTCATATATTAACCTTCAAAAAAACCTTGACATATACTTAAAAGTAGCTAAAGGCCAATATATCTGGGCAGTCAGTGAAGGATATATACATTAATATACAGTATTTGTCCAACACAATTATTCTTGCTAGTCTCACTTGTGCGTAATTAAATCTTTTAAAAATAATACATTTCTGGAAAAAGTAGAAGCAGCTTAGACCAGTTAGAGTCTAACAATATTATTTAAAACTATCCCACAACATCCCATAACAGTTAAATCAGATTGTGTTGCTTTGATTATTCTTCTGCCACAAATAGAAACAAACTCTTGGTTTGGTGGGTCGATAAAGAGAAGCTAAGGTGAATTTTGCATCCCTCAGTTACAGAAACTGCCAAAAAATGAATGTTGTTCAGCCACAGTTTACTAAAGCAGGTGTGGATATGATTGTAGCAGAAACTCTGCTACAAACAGCAGTGAGTCATACAGAGAACATTTAAGGCACGGTGGTTATTGTACGTACTGCCAGCAGAGGAAGAGAACTGCTTGTTTTGATCGAGGAGATTCTTTTAAGTGCATGTGCTACAGAAACCTGGCCTGTTTGTGCATTTAGTGTAGGTCACTTATTTGACAAAGGCTCTGAAAGAAGCTGTGTCTCAGTCCAGGATCCATCACAACCTTCTTTGTTCCTTACACAAACCAAGGATCTCAGAACAGGAAATGTCCCTACATGTACAGATTGTGATTTGTGGATTAGGAGCCGTTCAACTAAAACTGATTTGATTTTAATTAATTCTACCTAGGGCTGCAGCTATCAAATAGTTTGGTAATCGAGTATTCTATCGAATATTCCATTGATTCATCGAGTAATCAGATAAAACATACTTTTATCCTATTCCTCCTATTACTTTCGCGTTCCCGCGTTTGCTCATTTTCGCTGTATGGCTGTAATGGCGTCTGCCATTTTGTACAGCGAAACTGTCCACACACGTTACCCAAAGCCCACTTCCATCTTCTTCCGCTTTGTAGGGGATGCATAGCTTGTGACGTAAGCACGTTGTATCACACTAAAAAGAATCTGTGCAAAACATGAGCTTTAAATTTAATTAAACGAGGCTTCGAGGCAGAGGAAATTCCTCGATCATTTTTTGTAATCGAGTTACTCGAGTTACTCGAGGAATCGTTGCAGCACTAATTCTACCAACCCGTTGGATTTGGTGTGAGCACACATCTGAACCAGGCCTAGGTTGAAGCGTTGTGACGGAGCCTCTGAAGGATGCAGCCCATGAATTGAGACACAGCTACAGTATTACGTTCTGAATATCAGATGTACTGTATACATGAGCGTATAATCTCTTTATAACAGATGCAGAAAACATTTATATGTTATTGATGCATAGAATGACATAATCCAGGATAAACCCAGCAACCAATAATAAGGAATTAAAAAAGTGAACTATTGTTAAAACTGAAAAGTTGCTAAGTAACATGTTCATGTAACTCCGGCCTTGATAAAAATCAGATTAAATGTCCGATAAAATGTCCTGGTCACTGTTGTGTAAACTGGCAGCAGCTCCAGCCTCCTTATATGGAGAGAAACAGAGTAACTGTGCTGAAGTAACCGATGATTTTACGACCAGCTCGCACTCCAAACGTGTGCAGAGTAACCAAATAAAATGCAAATGTATTCAAAATTCCACAGTAACCATCCCTTATGGGTTTGAAACATTAAAACCAAAATGTGAAAAATCTCAAGAGAATAAAAACCTCATCTTCCCAGAAACAGATGCTTCCCGATATAATCGATGTAAATTTTAAAAACAAAAATCTTTCACTCTATGACAGAACAGCATCATGTGTAACTGCTGTTCCTCTTTAAAATAATGTTCTCTGCTCAATATGCTCATGAGCAACATTATGTTGTTTTTAAAAAAAATAGATTGAAGACACAGAATAATGTGCGTGTGTGTGTGTGTGTATACTCTGTCCAGCAGCATCAGTGGCTGTGCGTGTCACCCTCAGCAGACGGCGCCTCCTGCAGGAAGGGAGTGAAGGAGGAGCGTACAGTGCGGCCCCGCAGAGGCTGCTGCACACGGAAGTTATTCACCATGCTCTTCTGCACCTCCTCCTCGGCCGAGGTGAACAGGAGGCTCCGGAAGACGGCAAGCTGAAGGCGGGAGAGGAAAAAGAGACAGACAGAGAGAGAGAGAGAGAGTCAGAGAAAGAAAAGGGAATGTCTAAAAGTTTCATTAACAGACTTAAAAAAAAATAATTCACTTGATCCTCACACCTGTAAGTTGGAGGCAATGAAGCAAAAATGTTGTCCTGCCAGTCTGCATGATTATTAGAAAAGTGAGACACACCTTTATCTGAGAACGACAGTTGTGGTGTGACTGCTCCACTTAAGAGGATTAACCTTCACCTAACACTTCTCCCAAGTTTACGTCAACGTGATGCTGCACTAGTTACTTTTGGCCACTTAGAGGCAGCAGAACATCATCTCATCTCATTCTACACCTCTTACCCTCTTAGGAAAAGGGAACTGGATGTGATCCTTGTTTCCTGGGTGAAGGTAAAGTTTATGCACATAGCACATTAAAACACGTATTAAAGAAAAGGAAAAGAGATTTGACATTCAGGATGTGCCATATAGTGGGAAAGTTCTTGAAATGAGACAAAACATTCATGAAAAGGAAAAAACTGTCCAGAAAATTTTTTTGATTTAAGTGTTCATTTAGAGAGTAATCTATGAACTCCTTCAAAGCTCTATATTTGAAATTAACTGAGGTTTTCGTAAAATTAATATACATACTGCATAAAGACCACTTTATATGGTGAATTTCATGATTTTAATGGATAAATCAGGAAACTTTCTGGGACGTCCTTGCCATGGACCCCACTTTGAGCCTCACTGATTTAATTTTGGACTCTGGGAGGAACTTGGAGAACCTGGTGAGAAGCCACACAGACACGGAGCGATTCAAGCTAAGTCCAAACAGAAGGGCCTCTGTCAAACCAGGTTTTAAAGCGGGGACCATCTTGTCACGAGGTGACAGAACAACAACAAAAAAAGGATCTACTGTGTAAAAACTGTTGATGTTTGACACATCCAACATTTGAGTTCAGATTTTTCTTTCAGAGAACAGATTCCTGCATCTGAGGAAAAAGCGGATTATAACAGAATCTGGGTAATTTTCAGGCATATAGTGAGCTAAAAACTGGTTAAAATGTCTTCAAAGAACTGCAGACATGGAAGACATTTATGGGCACACAAATCCTTTCCAACAATAATAATAATTTATTACTGTTAACAAAAAATAATGATTACTTCCACTTAATGTAATACTGTCTCACTGAGTTACACCCTGACAATAACCGTGAAAGAGAGATTTAAAAAGGGATCAATATAAACATGTATGATGTCATTTTTCTATAACATTACACTAACCAATCACTCACTCACTCATTATATACCACTTTATCCACTCAGGGTCGTGGGGGGCGCTGGTGCCTAACTCCAGCTGACATAGGGTGAGAGGACAGGTCGCCAGTCCATCACAGGGCCACATAGAGACAGACAACCATTCACTCTCACATTCACACCTATGGGCAATTTCGAGTGTCCAATTAACCTAATCCCAAAATCTGCATGTTTTTGGACTGTGGGAGGAAGCCGGAGTGACACTGACCAATCGTTTCCTCATAACAAGTTTAAGATAAAAAATGTCTATTTCAGCTTTAAAATTATAAAATATTTAACAAGAAACTAGAAAATGATTCATGTGAATGCTTGGTCGAAACACACACACACACACACGCACCTGATCATGGCTGACTTCAATATGCTGCTTCATAACGATCCAGGTGACAGACTCAGTGAGAGGAGGTGTTGTCAGAGAGCCATGGTACGTCCAGTAGTCATCAATGTTGCTAGGTAACAGACAGGCTGGGTTGAATCTGGTAAACTCCACTACGCTGTCCTGCAGAGACAAGAACACTTCAGTCAGTCAAACTGCCTAAAAAATGCTTATTATATCTTCAGAGAAAGAGATAAACACTGACATCTGACATAATGTTCACTTTAAAAAGGGATAATTTTCAAGGTTATGTTTGCAATCAATATCTATTAGTTTGGATTTTTCAGTTTAACCACACAAATCCCTCCACAAGGTGATGTGGAGAGGAGGGAGGGGAATGGTAACGGCAACAACAGCAGACATGAATATCTGTTATAATGTGTGTAGGGCTGCAACAATAATTCGATTAAATGATTAGTAATTAATTACTAAATTAATCGTCAACTATTTTGATAATCAATTAATCAGTTTGAGTTTTTTTTTCAATCATAAAAACAAGCTTTATGATTTTTCAACTTGTTAAATGTGAATATTTTGTTGTTTCTTTGCACCATTTAAAAAATCATTAAAACCGAATCATCTTTGTTTGTGGACAAAACAAGACATTCAAGAAACATCATCATTTTCAGGTTTGTTAAACACTGATCAACAATTTTCAACATTTTCTGGACCAAAGAAATACTCCTACTAATAAACAGATGAATTGATTATGAAAATAATCACTAGTTGCAGCCTTAGACGTGTGTGAATGGGGACTCACCTTGTGTCTGATCGCAGGCAGAGCATCAACCAGTTTCTGCAGCCCCTCGTGTCTCTTTCCCACCTGCACAAGGATTAAACTTCTGGATTGAAATGCACATATTTACAGTGACACGCAGCAGAATGATTAGGTTCACAGTCTGGACGTGTGCGTACCTTCAGAAAGACTCCGATCACAGCCAGGCCGTTGTCCTCCATCACTGCCTCCTCAAACAGACTGTACTTCTCAGAGTTCCAGTGAACTAAGTGGAGCTGTGAACACACACACAAACACACACAGACGCGTCAGAACCCATTATTAACAGTGTGCCTGTGTGTGTTTGCCTTTTATCATTTCAACCTCTGTCTTTATCCAAGCTGCACTGTCCTCAAAACCATCCACAAATTCTCTTTTTTTTCTGTCTTTTCCTATTCCAAATCTCATGTGTTAGCAACAGATTAGAGTTAAATCAACTTTGTCCAAATGCACAGTATCATGGATATAACCCAAAAAAGTGATTTTAATTGTAAGTTAATGTGGAGATTAATTTCACAATAATTTCTCTCCAGTGGTTCTTAAACTTTTTATACCAAGAAACACCTGGGAAAATTTTAAGCTCTCAACAGTAACACTATTATCACCAATGTTAAAATACAGTGGTGTAAAAAGAGCTACAGACCTTTTACAGGAGGTAGATTTATTATTATTATTATTAAGATTATTTGCTCTCTCATCATCCTCCTCTTCCTCACATATACTTCACACACTGGTATAGTGAAATTAGATTAAGATGGAGTGACAGATAAGGTGACTCTAATTATTAATATTTAATTTGTTATTATTATTTTGTTATTTGTTTTACTTTCTACGCACGCTGGTCAAAATTCCTCAGCTCCACTCCAATCACATACCCTGGTTTATACAATAGAAAAGTATTTCTGATTTAGTGCCACCAGAGGAAGCTTGCGTATTATACCATTGGTGATACTTGTAGAACACTTTTAGAACAATGGGATTAGATAATAAAATGCAGACAATTGTGAAAATTGTCCCCAAGTGTAACAAAATAGCAACGTCCTCCAAAAAATTATTCAATTTACTGTCAGAAGACTGTCAGAAGACCAAAGAAGCTGAATTTAGAGAATGCTTAATTTTATTTAAAAAAATCTCTTGTAACTAAAAAGTTAGCTATTTAATTGATTAATCACCAACTATCAGTTGTTGTAGTCTTAGTTGAAAATCACTTAATGGCTGATTAATATGCTTGAATATTAAACATAAGGTACTGACAAAGACGAGAGACATTGGTCAGTCCGATCTGTAACGTGATCCTCCTGCACAGGCGCAGAAAGACTGCTGTGACGAGAACAGTGACGTGTTCACATTCGCAACAAACACACTGGTTTCCATGACTTCAGAGGACATTGTATTGACTTACTTTCATTTCCTGGAGACTTGCTCTAACCTTAACCATAATTAATAGTGCCCTAACCCTAACTCTGACCCTAACTTCAAAACATGTCTTCACCTTAAAATGTAGTAATTTACATTATGGGACTTGATTTTTATCCCCATAAGGAAGACAAGTCCCCATAAAGTGACTGTGTAAACAGACTTAGGCCCCCACAATATAAGGAATACCAGGTACACACACACACTCGCATACAAAAGGTCAAACCTCTTGTTTGTTTCAACAGCATCACAGTTAATGGAACAAGATTAAAATAGATGTTCTGTCACATTATGAGTTAGTTAACAGAAACACAATGTATTCCTGACACAAACCAGCAGAGGGGAAACTATGACACACATTATTGACACTTTTGCTCTCAGCATTTTTCCAAACCTGTTAAGAAAGTCACACAAATAGAAGAGAGAGGACGCAGAATCAATATTAACACTGTTTAAAGCATGATTCAGTATCAGTTCAGTAAGTGTGTCATGGTCCGGAACACACGTATATCATTCGGTTGTTTTGGTTCATGATACGCACAACGTCTGGTTCGCACTGCACGCGTGGACCACACCTAAATATAAAACTTAAATATTATAATGTTAAAACTATTTTTAATACTTGTATGTGGAGGAAATAAAGACTACAATTCTCTCTTGAGAGAGAAAGCAATAATGGTGACAGGTAAGTGTAAACATGGCATGTCCTTAGGAATATCTGTAAAAAAAAAAGTTATATATACTGTATATGCAAATGGTGGATTATTAGGTGATAGATCTGATGCTGAACCATGATATGAACCAAACTTTGGATTTTCTTTCACCCCTATTAAACAGTTATATTTGCCAGTCTATTCACATGCAGCCCAAAAGCAACCTCTCAGTGGCCCGGCCAGTGGTCCCACCAGAAACACTGGGAGGAAACTAGACAAACACTTTTCACTGTGTCTCAAAGATTCCTACATTAATAAATAAAGCAACACTGACCATGAATGCAGAACTCTGTGGAGTCAGATACGTTTGACAACATTAATATTTCTTTCGTATTCTGTTAAATGCACTTTGAGATGTGCTTGGGCCATATGTGACAAATATGCATCCCTTTTTAAAGAGAAACAAATGCTGTTGCTAACATTGTGCACACGTGAAACACCTGAAACAATTGTGAAAGCTACTACCATACACTTTATTTCCTTAATGCACTTTCAGGTGTCTGAAGGACAAAATGACCAAAATATTTTTATTTGAAAGTGAAAAACAAAATTGCTATTACTACAGATTATGTTCAGGTATAGTTCTTTTATTATTTTTTACACTTTTGACGTCCCATACATACTGGCTTTAAATTTGTCATCACTTGCTGCTTATTGGCTGCGAAAACGAGGTCTGGCCCAGCTAAATTTCTCTGTTTTAAAGTCTTGAAAATGTGGTCCATCTGAGTTTGTAACTGAATAGCGCTGCATTAAGGAAACATGTGGTCACACCGGAGGGAAATGCAGAGGTCTAACCGCATTCATTAATTAAAACATGGATGGATTTTTCCATACGGTGGCTGTGTCACACAATGCAAACACAGACAGAGACACTTGTGTGTCTTGTGTCTGGCTCCACCTTTTTGCTGAACCTGCTCCATTCACCCAGCAGCAGGTGTGTCAGGGGGGATTTTAACGCAACAACAGAGGGTGTGCACAACAACAGGTGAGACAAAACAACAGGCGAGACAGCAGTTCTTGGCACAGATAAAGACAAAGGTGCAGCGGCGAAAAAAAAAATCAATCAGCAATCGGTTTGAAATTGGCAGAGAAAATGTCAGTGCCAACTAAAAAAGAAATTTTACCATGCATTTGCCCCAAATGTGAAGTTAAAATTTCACGCGTGAGTGATGTTATGTTGTTCTCAGAACTGTGTTAACTTTGAAATTTTTGTTGTGAAGATGAAGGACACAGGAAAACTAAACCGTCTTTCTGAACAGACGATCACGACACCAAAGCATCTGGACAGTGGTGTTGGGAGATATTTTGAGGTTTGCATCATAGATGAGGAAGTAACTAATGGTAGCTTCGCTGTTAGCTCCACCTGAGTGAAGCGACAGAAGAGGCATCACAGGCAAGCAGCGTATTGAGAGTTCAGCCTCACATAATAGTCGTAATAATAAATTATATCCTCATGTTTTGTGTTTGTGGGAAATATCTAAATATTAGGGCTGCAACAATTATTCGATTAATTTATTATTTAATTAATCCTCAACTAAATTAATCATCAACACAATCAATTAGTGTTTTTTTTTTAAATATTGAAAATAAGCATCTGATTTTTCAGCTTCTAAAATGTGAATATATTCTGGTTTCACTGCTCCATTTGACAAATAAAAAATTTAAACAGAATAATTTTGTGCTTTTTTTTTGGTTTTGGACATTTGATAACACTATCATTTCCAGATTTGGGGAAAACAATATTTTCCAGTGGTTTTGACATTTTAACCCAAACAAGTACTTGATTAACTTGATTAAGAAAATCACAGACAGTTGTGAAAATAATCAACAAAATCACTATATCTATTCAAATAAATAGTTATGTTTGTTTCAAAATTATTTAAAAAGTAACAGCCTTAATCCTTAATTTTCTATATTAACGGGCTACTTTTTCATCATTAAGTTTAAGTAGTCAGGTAAATATAAAGTCACACTCTACCACAGCGGTAGAGTGGGTCTTCCTTCAAGCATGTGGTCATGGGTTCGATCCGCGGCTCTGCTTGTCTACATGCTGACGTGTCCCCGGCAAAGACACCAGTTGAGGGCAGCTTGTGAATGGATGAATGGGTGAAGGGCAAAAACTCTAAAGTGTAAAGCAGCTTTGAGTGGTCATCAAGACTAGAAGCAACTGACTATTTACCAAACAAATGAAACTCACACGTTTTGTACCCCAAAGACAAAACTAATGCTTGTGCAGTCGAGCTGTAGCCTCTGGCAAATGGAAAATCATGAAACAGTGTTATATGGTTACAAGTGATTATGTGCCGTCACTGCAACGATGCAGAATCATCCATTTCTCTTTTGTACTGCATCTTAGTAAGAATTATTTTCAACAACCCTCCTGCTGAGCATAGCTACAATTCCAATACATGATGAATAATAAGCAAAAGCAGTGTATAAAAGATATAAGAAAATCTCTTTACTTCTTGCATGCTATGGTACAAGTGATTTTATAATTTCTAAAAACAAAGATGGCCTTGTAGTTTAAAACATTCCCCAAATAGTTTTTATTGTTGCTTCACCGTTAAAAAGAAACATTTTACTTCCTCTTCACACAAACTTGAAAGTACCAGTTTCCTCTTCTGCTTCTTACACAAGGTTACTGTGTTCTTATACACCTCCATACTTTTATCCCTATAAAAACCCAAGACAGGAAGGATTTGACTGCTAATCTTATTTGGTGTGTTCATGTTAAAGCACAGATAAATACCTCTGCAGGGAACAGCCTCCTGTCCACGGTGTGCTCTGACCCCCAGTCGTTGCACTCACCCCAGTGAAAGTGGAACTGACAGAGTCTGAATTTGTCCTGCAGGGGGCCTCCCTTCAGCGCTGCACCAGAAAATTAGGCATGTTAAGAGTCCCATTAAAAGAATGAAACGATAGTCCACCAGAGGAATCAGATTGCATCTCAAACTGTCAAGTAATCTTCAGCATTTGAAGTTGTTCCATTCATCCAAG
Organism: Brachirus orientalis; assembly: GCA_016785285.1. NCBI lineage: Eukaryota > Metazoa > Chordata > Actinopteri > Pleuronectiformes > Soleidae > Brachirus > Brachirus orientalis. The sequence continues at coordinate 417,618 of JAFBJR010000549.1, forward strand.
GGGGAAATGATCACACTGAGGATGTTACAGGGAAATGCTACGATTTTCCATATCAAACTCTCTACTGTCTCAATAAAACACCATATCTTATCTATACAATATGTTATTATATTACTTTTTTTCACAAAGGCCAAATCTTAGCTCAAATTATACACAAATATTTGTCACATTACAGTAAAAAACAAACTGTTCTTTTCTATCCTTGTTATGAACTGGTTCTTGTCCTCTTAGTAACAACCTAATCCCTTAATACTAAGAACAAGAGCATGTGGCACAGATGAAGTGACTGAGACGCTTAATAATACCATTATTTTACCACAATATGATCTATTTTACAGGATGTTAACGGCGTTTTGGTGTGTTATCAATACTTTAAACCCAGGCCATGTAGAAGTTGATCAGATCAGGGGAGAAGTGTGAGTCACATGACAAACCTCAGATCCACAAGGCACTTTATGTTGTTTTAATACCAGCAGCTTTACTTAATTAAAGCATTGATTGACAGCTTGTTAAGGTTGGGGGTTGGGGTTAAGAAAGAGTTAATCCTCCAGTCTGAACTAAATCTTCCACTCATCACTCATTTCTAGATACGAGACGTTTTAACTATATGCTGAATAATAACTCACTTGACTTGTCTGTAGTGTCGTCATACTCCACAAGGAAGGAGTAACCGTTATTCCACATTTGCTGGCAGGTGTCTGGGTCGTAATCAGCGACCAGAGGCTTCAGCTCCGAATCAAAGACAGTCTTCCGTTGAATGATGTCAATAGGGGACTGGCGATCGCCTCCTGGTACCGCGAGGGGTCCCTGCCACATGGGATGAACTGGAGATGAAGAGAGAAGTGTTGGAGAAGAAGACGCAGAAGAGGGGAAGTCAAAGAAAATAAAGAAAAATCATTAAAATGTGAAAGAAACAGCCAGAACTAAATCATATCTTTTGCTGTTCACAACAGAAAAATAGATAGAAAATGTTTATACCCACTTTTCATGTTGTGCTCTGCTGCTTTCTGCATTTTTAAACAATCCATTTAGAAAGAAGATTTTTTTTTAATCTGCCTTAAAGGAGATTGAAAAACTTAACACTGACAGAGCTAGAAAGAAACACACTCCTCCTTCCTGGAGCTGTTTGAAGGAACTGAATGAAAAAGGAGCAAATGAGCAATCGTACTTCCTTCTACTCCTCTTACACTTTTTTCCCTGAAAGGAAATTACAAAATAAGAGCCAAGGGGGTTGGCTGTGCAGACAGTGACACGCGGAATGTCCTGGCACGCCCCCAGGTCCACTCCACAGCAGGGGAATCGAACCAAGACCTGTGGTCAGTCAAACTGCACCATCTAATTGCCTGAAACACGGCTCACTTTCGCTACATACCTCCCTCAATTTTTTCCTAGTTAAAATTACAACTAAATAAATAAAGCTCAGTTTACAAATATAAAAAAAATATATTTCTAGCTCTATTGTTCTTCTCTCCTTTCATCCAGAGCTTAAGGTTTCCACTGTGAGCCGAGCTGAACAGGTCTGACTGGGAGACGACCTTCATCTTCATCCGATTTCACAGGCTCCTCCTGGGGGAGTTGACCGCCTGACTCTGTTGTTGTTGCACAGAGACACAGCAAGTGCTTGCAAGGCAACTCGTGCCCATTTGCTTGTCCACCGGCAGCCGAGAAAGTGTTTCAACTTGTGTCATGTGCTGAGTGTGTCATGTGACGTGAAGAACAGCATATACTGACGAGTGTATGTCATGAATGAGTTTCTGTGTTCTGTATTATCAGTGAGAAGATGTTGTTAGGGGGCGAATACTAATAAGAGCAAACCTGAACACATCACAACGACCTAAAATTAAGAATATGCCTGTAGTGGTGCCCTTGAGAAAGATGCTGACGCTGCATTTGTGAAAGCCACTGGTTTCCATTCATTTCAAAGGGTATTTTAAAATGCTGGTAGCAGCTGAAAGTGCTGAGTGGCCCGGAAAAACAGCAAAAAGCTTTAAGAAGTGCAATGTGAAAATCTTCTTTCACAAGCTTTAGTTAAGCTTGTGGATGTGGTAATTATCATAGTTCTGTTAAGACAGGTATATATATATGTGTTAATGTAATACTATGGTAATACCCTGCATAGAAGTATAATAGTAAACAGTAGTATCCTAAAGGGACAGTTCAGGTTTCCATAGCGGCTTTTCCATTACACAGCTCTAGCACTACTCTGCTCAACTCGACTGTACTCACTTTTTTGCTTCTCCATGAGGGATAGTACCTGGTACCTTTTTGGTACCTGCTCTGATGAGGTTCCAAGCGAGCTGAGGCGATACTAAAATGTGACATCAACAGACTGCCAGCCACCGATTGGCGGAGAGTGTCTTCACTGTAAGAGTCATGAGCCCGACGTCCGAAACAAGAATCGAACCGGACAATGTTGAATTGTAGATCAGTTACAAAGACTTATACATAGTGTAGGTTAATCTCCAACATTCAGCAAAATCTCAATATTTAACCGAGGACTCCAGTGTTTTTAGCGACAGCTCTGCCTAAAGCCAGTGACCGCAAGATGATTCACAACCTGGTCAGCCGTATTTCAGTTCATGCAGATGAATCTGTGTCATGCAGATGAATTATTCTGTGAACATGTCTAACTGATCCTAATGATTGGGTGCACTGAAAAGAACTGCTCTGCCTGTCACTAGTATGGGTCGTGTATAAAGTGGCATCATGGCAGTTTCGTGTAGCCGTGCTATGACAACCTAACCCACGCTGAGGAGGTACTATGAAGTAACGGAAAACAACATGCCTGAAATCTACATGCAAGTAGAGCCGAGTAGTGCTAGAACTGTATAATGGAAAAGTGCCTGTGGGGGAGCGGTGTTCTTTGTGTTATACAAATATAAGCAATGTCTCTATGGCCAAAGAGCTCTAGTTTCATCTCATCTGACCAAAGGACATGCTTCCAGTATGTATAATCTATATTAAAAATTCTTTGATCTGTTTAACAGCACTTGGGAAATACCTTTAAAAAATATTTTCTTAGGGGGCCTAATAATTTCGTCCTCAACTGTATAAAACTCTGAGGTTTGTGTACTTTTGCACACAACTCATTTGATTCGGGGTAGACATCAAAGTCCACCGAGAATATCACTGATTTGACATCACAGCACAAATGAGTTGGTGATCCATGGCATTTTCATGTCAAATTTATCCTATTGTGTAAATGGAATTCACAAAAGTTATAGGAATAAGGTAAAGCATTACTATATAATTTGAGGAGGAAGCTCAGTCTTTTACTTTTTCTTAACAATCAATGACTGCGTGATTTAACTTTATAATATATTTACAGTTTCTTATATTATCACTGTATATCAGGATTGGATATAACCTTGAATTTAGCATTTTAACATTTTAATGATACCTGCCTTTGTTTGGAATCTTGATATCTGCCTTTACAAAGGCTGAACCAGGGGAGCGAGTTGGAAATTGGCAATAGCTTTAATCTCTATATGCAAAACAACAGTTACTACAACATTTTTTGGCAGGCAGGTTTACTATGTTAATTTGAATTGCCCTCATTAAATTAACTGTGTAAGTAAACTAAAAATGACGTTTTCACTGGAGAAAAACAGTGAGCTCTTTGGACACAGAGCGGAGTTCAACACAAAATTTCTGTGTGTACATGACAAGACAACACTAGGATCACAGTAAGTGAAAAAATGTGTATTTTGTCATTGTAACCTAGGGGACTGAAATGTCTTATGTGACATTGTTCCTGAAAGAAAGCAAGTCCTACAACATATCCTAAAGCAACCTATATTGAAATACTGGCAAACTGCATATGTTTGCCAGTGTTTCTCCACTTCAGGTTTTTCTTTGTTTAATGTTGCCTCTGATGTTGTTGTTGGCGGGAGATGGAGAACGAGACAAGTATTATGTTTTGGGGTGTGGTCGTGAGGACGTTGCCGCGACTCGTTAGATGAGCTTAGACGTTTTCAGGGTGTATCAAAATTAAGGAAAATGACAAGCCACAGATGAAACCTATAACTAAATATAATCCCATCCATCTGTACTCATACAAAACCCAATGAGCATATTTACAGTGGAGATGGAGACATACAGTTGCAGCCCATTTTAGAATCACCCTGGTTCAATAAATTAATCCCCATGAATCATTTTCTCCTTTCACTTTTCAAAAAATCCTTATTAGGAAATGTTGAAAGCCTGGGAATAAACATAAGAGGATGGACTCTCGCCCTCACTGAAAACATGGCTGCAACTGGGGACAGTGGAAAAAAAATTTCAGACACCAAATATCAGCCACAAAATGTTAGCCTACTTATAAATATGTTTGCAACTTTATTCTCTGTTAGACAGGGTTTTCAAGCTGAAAACTGCAGTTTGTTAACAGCTCAAGTCCATAGAGAACATCAGTGTTTTCACCTTGCAGGGGTCATGGGAGCTGCTGGAGGACTGCTGCCTTTATTGGGTAAGTTTGTGTCATTTACGTAAACACAAATAAAGGATTTCAAACCAAAAAATACTGCAATTTTATGTAACTGTAACTGTAAACACATTTTATGTAACTGATGGAGGCACCAGTGGAGTTCATGCATGTCATGATGTAAAATTGATTGTTTTCTCTATGGACTTTGGTGTGAGTGATAGTGATTCTTGTTTGAGAAACATCCAACGAGAAAACTCCACATCCAGCAAGGGAGAAAAACCAGCCACAAAACAAGATAGCTTTCATCGTGACACGAACGCACTAATGTCTATCACTGGTGATGTTTAGTCTAAAGAGTAAGTTAAAATATTGATTCAAAATGTTGTAATATAAAGTTTTAGTTATATCATTGTTTTAGAAATGCCATTAGTGAGAAACCTGTCAAAAGTTATTATTGTGAAATTATTATAAATTATTGTAATTGTAAGATGGTAAGTGAACATTTTGAAATAGTGAGTTAATTAAGTCATTATTATGAGCTAGAGACAAACTCTTTCGAGATAGTGAGGAAATATTTTTGAATATGAAATCAATATTTTGGGATTCAGGATAATGATTTGAATACATCAATTTGTTGCAACGATTATTCAATTGATTGGTTATAATTCGATTGTTAAATTATTTGTCAACTATTTTGATCATCTATTGCTCTGTTTTGGTGTTTTTTTAATAATTAAACAAAAATGAAAATCATTTCTGGTTCCACTGTGTTGATTTTGGTTTATGGACAAAACAAGACATTTGAGAACATCATCAATCAAAAATGTTCAACATTTACTGACAAATACTCCCTAATCGAGAAATAAATCGACAGAATAATCGATTATGAAAAGATTATCGTTAGTTGCAGCTCGAAATTCAACTCTTGTTTAAAAAATAAAATAAAATACGTGGAGCAACACGACTCACACCAGGATCAACACAGACGAGTTTAATCCAAATCCAGCAATGAAACTCCAGTTCGAGCTTTCTAATTCTCCTTCGCACACGTTTTTTTTTCCCACTATTGACAACAAAAGTGACCACTAACTGACGCAATGTGACCCAACTGTAAGGATTCCAGGACTTTTATAAACAAAAGAGGGTCACCTTCAGATTGACACACAAACACAATGAAGTTTGGGGTTAATACGTTTCATTTCTGAAGCAATATGATAACGACGAGCTGACCAGACATGCAGCATTAACATGATTTCCGCTGGTACTCACTCTGTGACAGCACATATTTGCTGGAACACGCCGTGAGGTTGCATCTCCTGACGGGCGTTACGCGGTGACTCCTGGCGTGTCTGACGAGCTGTCGGTGGAGCTGAGAAGCCAGCGGTCTGATGACAGATGACAGAGTCACCATGTTGAAGGAACCGTCACGTTTACCAGCGTCTTTCTGTGAGATGAAGTAAAAGGGACCCCCCCTTTCTTTACGTCGCGCGCCGTCACACGTAAAGCTAATTGGTTGGCTAACCGGGTTAGCTGACGTAAGCGTCTCGTTAAAATGAATTTACAAATGTAGCTTAGCTAGCAGAACCTAGCTTTTTTCGTAACAAAAATGTGTTGTTGGCTGCGTCTCTCGGCCTCTGCCCTACAAGTGTGTGTCTATGGGCGGGGAAAGGGGCGTCGTTAGACGTATTCCAAACAAGACCGTTGCAGCCGGGCAGCGTTTCACCTGAGACCGAGTTTACGGAAGTTAGTAAACCCGATAAGCAACCTATGCCCCGATACGAGTAAAGAGAAATGTTGTAGAAAATGAGTGGGCGGGGCCACATATTTTGACCAATCAGCAGAGTTCTTTGAGGGGCGTAACTTATACAATGACAACAGAGTGGCTCTCTTTGTTTTGAGATGTGATATAAAACGTCTACTAAAGAGGATTAGGGTCACATGTCAGTTTTTTGGAAACAGTATTAAAAAAAGGAATAAACCAGAATTATGAGAAAAAATTTTGACAAACAAGTCACAATTCTGAGTCAGACTGTCTTAATTTTTTGTCTACTATTTTATTAACATTTGTATATGTCCTGTTTGAGACTAGTAAATAGTAAATATTCAGATGGGAGTTATTATTTTAAGATATCAAGTTATTTCTCAATTATTTCAAGGCAGCAATTTTAAGGTTTGAGAAAGCAAGTAACATGTTTAAGCTGGTAATTTTGAGTTATTGTCATTTTTTTCTGAGACAGTATGAGATTATCTTGAGATAGCAAGTAAAGATTTTGAAATAGAATGTCTGAAAAACACCAGAATTTTGAGACGGTTGGGATTTTGAGGTAGTAAGTCATTCTCTTGTACGAATACGAATACGAATACGAAGTACTTTTATTCATCCCCGAGGGGAAATTCTTTTGATACAGCAGCATACACATCAGGTAAGGAAGACAAGAAGAAGAACATCCAATCCAATTTTTTTTTTTTTTTTTTTTTTTTTTTTTTTTTCCCATATAAACAAGAGCACACTGGGTACGAGTAAAGATGAATGTTATGACCGGTTGTGCAAAAAACAACAACAAACCCAGTTATGTAGAGACTAATGTAGTCAAGTTAATA
>JAFBJR010000549.1:424658-543555 GCA_016785285.1 Brachirus orientalis
ATCTCCCCGTCGGGGAATCGAACCCCGGTCTCCCGCGTGACAGGCGGGGATACTTACCACTATACTAACGAGGAGTGATGTATTCCGCACACTGCAGTACCGTTTTTGACCACAACAACGTATTGGCGACATTCAACCTTTACTATACGTAAAACCAAATTCAAAGCCCTAAACAGAAACTTTTTTGGGCACAGCGTATAGTTGAGCTCTTAACTTTTTCTGTTCATTCTTTATCAGTAGTTTGAAAAGTCATTGTATTACTTGTAAAGGAAGTATTTTGAGATAGTAAAAAGTTTATTTTATGGTGACCACTAAATAAACCCGCGGTTTCGCCTCTCAAATTTAATATAAACAACATTTAAAAGGAATAAAGAGCAAAAATGAAATGCAAACAAAATAAACAGCCACGTACAAAGATTTATGGAAACTAAAAAGATAAGCATCTCCCCGTCGGGGAATCGAACCCCGGTCTCCCGCGTGACAGGCGGGGATACTTACCACTATACTAACGAGGAGTTTGGTGTTCTCCGCACACTGCAGTACCGTTTTTGACCACAGCAGATGGGGGCGTCTTTTTAATTTTTCAAGTTTCTTTTGAGTGTTCGGACACTAACTCGTGGTTTACAGATGACAAACCTGACATCTACACGAGTCTTAATTTACACAAACAACACTCAATTTTACAATGCAATTTTACAATATACATAAAATAATAATACAAACCCTCAAGAGAATGTGTCCCGAATTTTACGGCCCTTTTTCGGGCGCAGCGTACAGTTGAGCTTCGTTCTCTTAACTATTTCTATTCATTCTATACGGTAGTTTTTATCACTATGAATGTAATATATTTTTGGCCATTTGTGGGGAGGGCGCTGTTTCCACGTTTGGATAAAAGTCTGGACGCCTGCATGTTTCAGTGAGTGAAACTACGGGAGGACGATAAATTACATTACAATAAATAAACGAATAACAAATTAATACATAAATAAACAAATAAAAGAATAAATGAATACAGAACTAAAGCAATAAATAAGGGAATAAAAAGATTGTGATTAGACTGCGACATAGAGTCTAGGACATTCTGAAGTTTTGTCACGTTGTGCTGGGAAATATATTCTGGTCCTGCAGCGACCTCTAGTGTATTCAGAAAATAACACATTTATTTATGATCAATTCTACAAATGTATATAATTATCTTGCTTCTGCCGTTGTTGTAGTTGAATTATAATAGAAGCTGCAGGTTTATAGTAGGCGTAGGCATCTCAAGATGACTTTCCTCGTTATGGTGAATATTGTCATTGAAGAACTGGAGAAAATTAGAGGGTTTTTCCTCTTTTTACAGAAATGCGATAGCAGACGCCTTTAACATCCACGGTTTAATAGAGCCCACAACACTCCACCCTAATTCACTTTTTACTGCATGTGCTTATTGTTGTCGCAACAGTTGGAATACAATTTTGTATTAATCTTTACATTCTTCTCTATTCCCATCGTATAAACTTTGATTCTCTGGATCTGCACAAACTTCAATTTGCTCTTTCTCTCTCCAAATCCCCCTGTTTAGTTTCCAATTTATCTTCTGGTTCTGCCTTTTCATTTTCCAAATTAACTTTAAACAAACATCTCTGAAATGGTTAACAATAAAGGGAAACTTACAAAACTGGTAAGAAACGGCTCCAAGGTTTCCGTTAATCTGCAGATTAAGCCACGATCCAATTGATGTTTTTTTCTTTTTTTTAACCAATATTCGTGTCTTAAGTTTTCTTTTCCTGGAAAACACCGGGAAAAACTATGCAAACAAAACAGTCAAATGCAAACATATTAACATACTTCAACATAGCAACAGAACATAAAACAAAAAACCTTTTCTTCTTCATTTTTCAAGTAACGCAGTGAAACCATTCCTCTCAGCACATAGGAGTTCAATTTAACACGTGAACACTGCATGATCTAACACTATACCTATATAAACAGTAGGGGTCGCTCAAACATAACAGGAACATAATTTCAAAGTAAGTGCACAACTTCAAAATAAAGCATTTTCTCTGAAATAAATGAAAATACATGTAATAATAATAATAATAATAATGAATTTCTCCAGCAACAGCTACACGGTTTTGTTTTCAATAATTATCATGCATTGACTTCAAATGATGATGGCGTGGTGAAGGCAGGTGTCTATCGATTTGATTTGATGATTTAAAAAACAGAAAACATCGACAAGTCTTTATTTCAGTATTTTGTTGCTCAAAGGAGGAAAAAACGCAAGACTCAGAGAGTCAGGTTGTCTGCTTTGTCAAGCATGAGCCAAAAGGTGGTAGCACATCTAAATTCAACGTAAAATTCAACGAAAGCTTCAGAAAGTAGTCGTTTAAAGGGATAAAGCTTAAGCACCATTTAATCTTACAAAGGGGGACTTTTGCTATTGTCACCATTAATACAAACATATTTAAAAGTACAACAATTTACACTGCATCATTTAAAACAAAGGTCACAAAGTGCTTCACAAACCACAGAAACAAGACAAACAAATCTACATATTTAAAGCAGTACTATGTAATTAGTTTTTTTTTAACCCTAATTTAACAGTGTCAGAGTCATTGTGGTGTCGTGGGGAGATTTGTCTGTCTGTCTCCACTGCCCCCTACTGTCTGTTAGCGGAAAACCAGCCTTGCAAAGATCAGGGCCGCTGACCCGGAGTCCTCAGAATCAGGAGGTTTCATGAGACCTGAAACACACACAGCCTAGCCAGGTGCTGCTATAAGATCAAGGCAGCGATAGCGTTATTTTAAACGATCCTGAGAAGCAGAGAAAACAGTTGCCGGAGGAAGCGAGGAAGAGGAAACAATTGTTTGACCGAGCGAGGGGCCACACATGAGTAAACTAAAGTCATGAAACCCTTTTGATTTTAATCGTATAATCATTTCTATGTGTAAAATATAGATGACTGTTTTTAATTCGCTTTGGTTGGTGGGGGAAAACAACTTAAAGAGGACATTCAGTGGAAAATCACATTTCTGATTTTTTTTGGTGCGTCCCCGTGTCCTTCCTGTATCTAAACATCACAAAAGTGTCACAATAAACACTTCAGCCACTTCAGAGAAAGAAGGGCTTCTCTGTTTACCTGAGCTCGAGCAAGCGGTTTTGAAAAGTCGAGTTTAGTTACGTAACTAGCACATTTGCCGTGCAACGAACCCTCCCCCAACAGCTACTCCTGGTCATGGCGTGAACTTTCAACCTGAAGAAGAAGAAGAAGAAGAAGAAGAAGAAGAAGAAGAAGAAGAAGAAGAAGAAGAAGAAGAAGAAGAAGAAGAAGAAGAAGAAGAAGAAGAAGAAGAAGAAGAAGAAGAAGAAGAAGAAGAAGAAGAAGAAGAAGAAGAAGAAGAAGAAGAAGAAGAAGAAGAAGAAGAAGAAGAAGAAGAAGAAGAAGAAGAAGAAGAAGAAGAAGAAGAAGAAGAAGAAGAAGAAGAAGAAGAAGAAGAAGAAGAAGAAGAAGAAGAAGAAGAAGAAGAAGAAGAAGAAGAAGAAGAAGAAGAAGAAGAAGAAGAAGAAGAAGAAGAAGAAGAAGAAGAAGAAGAAGAAGAAGAAGAAGAAGAAGAAGAAGAAGAAGAAGAAGAAGAAGAAGAAGAAGAAGAAGAAGAAGAAGAAGAAGAAGAAGAAGAAGAAGAAGAAGAAGAAGAAGAAGAAGAAGAAGAAGAAGAAGAAGAAGAAGAAGAAGAAGAAGAAGAAGAAGAAGAAGAAGAAGAAGAAGAAGAAGAAGAAGAAGAAGAAGAAGAAGAAGAAGAAGAAGAAGAAGAAGAAGAAGAAGAAGAAGAAGAAGAAGAAGAAGAAGAAGAAGAAGAAGAAGAAGAAGAAGAAGAAGAAGAAGAAGAAGAAGAAGAAGAAGAAGAAGAAGAAGAAGAAGAAGAAGAAGAAGAAGAAGAAGAAGAAGAAGAAGAAGAAGAAGAAGAAGAAGAAGAAGAAGAAGAAGAAGAAGAAGAAGAAGAAGAAGAAGAAGAAGAAGAAGAAGAAGAAGAAGAAGAAGAAGAAGAAGAAGAAGAAGAAGAAGAAGAAGAAGAAGAAGAAGAAGAAGAAGAAGAAGAAGAAGAAGAAGAAGAAGAAGAAGAAGAAGAAGAAGCACCGCGGAGCAGTCAGTCAGTTGGTAGCTGGCCAATCACAAGAGACTCAGTGTTCTGGGGGGCAGGCCTTAGCTCAGAAACAGAGTGCCTCTTCAGAGGCTGACAGAGAGCAGCAATAAACTTGCTTAATCTGAAGAGACTATGAGGTTTTTGACCATAAATATTACTTAATTTATCTAAGTAGACATCAGTAATCTGGATTTTTGGTTCAAAAAGACCATTCTATGTGACCTTTAAGTCAAGGGTTTTCTGCTGAATTTCTATGTCACATGTATTCAGTGTGTAACATTAACAGGGGTTTAGACTGCATATACTGCACATAGGTATGTTTTTATAAGTGTATAATTACTTTAAAATAAAATTCATTTGGTTTTCCTGGCTTCAATATACTGTAAGTATTTTATATTTACTTCAGGTAAGGGGCTTGTTTTACAGAGGATATTTTTTTAATATCAATATAAAATAATCTATTCTGTTTAATTCAGACATCCCGCACATATTGAAAGTAATTTGTGATGTCTTATAAAACAATTAAATGTTCAAGGCTGCTGTTGTTTCTTGTGCAACACATAACAAAACGTAACATAAACACAATACACTATATTATTTTCAGCAGCTAAGCAAAGCAGCTAATTAGCAGGCCAACTTTTCTGTGTGTACTTGAATTTATATCTTTGTGAGGTCCAAAAAAACGTTCAAACCTATCTTTGTGAGGACATGTTGACCGTGTAGGGATATTTTGTCTGGACCCCATGCCTTTAATGGGCTTTGTGGGGGTTAAGACCTGGTTTTAGGGTTAGGGTTAGTTCATGGTGGGGTTAGGGCACTCAGTTGTGATGGTTAATGTCAGGGTAAGGGGTTAGGGAATCCATTACATCTAAGAGGGGTCCTCACTGAGATATAAAAACAAGTGTTTGTGTGGGGGTGGTGGTACAGGGGCAGGTCCTTAGAGTAAACAAGTGTTAAATAGTTGGGAATAATGATGTAAGAAGTGCAGGAGAGGGTTTTATTTGCTGCAGCTCAGATCAGCAGGCCATGCCACTTTGCTACTGGTTGGCGAACTGAGCGCATCATCAAGTTCCAGTGCTTGTCCTCTGAGCTCTTCTCCTTCCCCACACTCAACTGTCCCATCAGGTGTTTGTTTGATTTCCAGCCTGTGCGCGTCTCGTACACGGAAACCAGAATTTTACACGTTTCCATAGGAACCTCGGGCAGCGAGAACATCAGGACCTCGTTGAAGATGGTCACCAGGCACCGGGACACTGCTGAGGTCTTCTGGTAGCCGAGCTTGTAATGATTACACTGGACGCTGACCCTGGCATAAAGGGCTGGGCAACACAATGAAGGAAAGTACATTTAAATAAGCCCATAGGTTACATGTTGGACCAGTGATGGCTTTATTTTTTGAGGAGATGTTTGTTATTTACCCGTGTCAGGGCATATGTCAGGGAGGACTGTCCTGACCTTCAGCAGACCGACCTCCAGCCTCTGAGAAGTGGGCAGAAACTTCAGTGACAGCAGCACCTCTCCGACAAGATCCTGTCCAGACAGTGACAGCAGCATAATGTACTTTTATGATGTCATTCAACAGTCAAAGCGAAAACTATTCTCCTGTTTCTTTTCTCAATGGTTTTTAAATGATGGGGTTAGATTTAGGAAGGACATGTATCGTATATCGTGCAATCAAACATTCTAGAAAATAGTTTCTAGCTCCAGTATTTCTCTAACTCTATCATGCCCTGCATGTCAACAGAGCTTAAAGAGGTGAAAGAGGTCAAACGGGTCATTAATCTTTCACAGCTTTCTAAAGTTCATACTGAAATTCAATTTAATTCAAATTTTATTAAAGACTCACAAAAGGGCCCATAGCAAATATTAATAAATTAATAAAAATAACAGATCAAACACAATATAGACACAGGCTACCTCGTCAGTGTTTTCTCAAAATGCTTCCTGCTTCTTCCTTAACTTTGACTAGCAAAGGGGAAACTGGATTCAACTTTATTATACATACGGAGTCCCCACTGTACCTTCTGGGGAATCTGCAGATCCTCCTGCAGCTCCAGACGGTCGGCCATGTTGAGGCGCTCTAGGGGAGTCCTCACCTCTCCCAACAATGTGTTTCTGGAGAATTTATCAAAGTCCCACACCTGAGATCATGCACACACACGATGGTCAGTTTATTTCCAAGAACACACACATACATTTACATGTATATCTCATTGAGCTCTTCAGAGTCTGGTGACTATTCTGTTTTGCAAGGACGTGTATTGATAGTTCAGGTGAGCAGAGTTGGCCTCGGCCTTTATGGAGCCCAAAGCAGAATTCAATTTTGACAATTGGCAATAAAAACACAAAAGTGGCCTAGTATTAACTTACACTGTCACGTTCAAAGTGAAGCACTAAGTGAGATGATAGTGAACTTGAATTAAGTAAACCAGTTGAATGACTTTGGCTTTTATATAACTTAGTTATAACTTTATAACTTAGTTTTAACAAAATAAAACTAGATAATGTGGCATTCTCTAAACAGATCTAGATTTCTTCAATATGTTAAAATGTTTTTTCCTCGACCAGGTGCAGAGCCTTGGGCCAGTCCCAGTAAGTCACATTTATGAATGTCAGGTGTTCTCACTGATGAAATAAGTTTTAAGAGTGGTGTACTGCAGGACCTCCATCCTGAGGCTGATGAAATGAGGCATGTCTTTTTCCTGTGGCAGGATACAGCTGAACTCTTCTCCAAATAAAGGATTACAGCTGCCTTTGATGACGCTAGTCTGCCAGTCCTGCAACACCGTCCACAGAGGAGGCGCCGCCCCTTCGCCCTAACAGGGACCACAGCACTTATCCATTACCTTTATACTGTACAGTCCTAATGAGAATCAGAATCACACAACTTTATTTCTTTCCAAAGGACAATTCAGTCTCAACTGTCCCCAAGACCATAAATACACATAAGTTACAAATAATGGGACAAGGGTTGACTATGTCATACAACAACAGAAGAAATAATTAATGGTAAACGGTGTGTCCCCGTGCAAACACTGCATTTTAAAAGACAATTATATACAAATGAATTAAAGATACATTTCCAAGAAATAATAGGAATTTAAATATTAATTCATAATCAAATGTCTAATGGCTGCTGGGATAAATAACTTATGGTAGCGTTTTTGCTGGACTTAAATATTTGAGCCCTGCAAAACGACCTGGATTTATGACCCGGTCGGAAAAAGAGCATTTCTGTAGTTTGCATGTTCTCCCTGTGTGTGCATGGGTTTTCTCTGGGTTCTCTGGTTTCCTCCCACAGTCCAAATCCATGCGGAGGTTAATCTAAGTTGCCGTAGGTGTGAATGTGAAAGTGAATGGTTGTTTATATGCTCTATATGTTGGCCTTGTGATGGACTGGTGACCTGTCCAGGGTGTGACCCGCATTTCGCCCTATGTCAGCTGGGATTGACACCAGCAGGATGATATAAAAGACCTCAACAAAGCTGTTTGGACTCTTCCTGTCCCTCACACTCAGGACGGTAAAACCAGCAGATAAAAGAGAAAGTTTAATGATAAAAGACATCATGTTTCTCTTTCTCTGTTGACCACGCTTTATGATAGGATCTGCATCAGTTTTCAGCTGAGAATCAAAAGATGGTGCCCAAGAATTTGGCAGTGTTTACAATCTAAATGTCATATTAAGAGCCGTTACAAGCCTTTATGGGGCCCCAACCTGAATTTGTTTGGGGCCCCCATTCCACCACCTCAGAGTAGCTGGTGCTTGACTATTATTAATACAAATGTAACACTATAAATTGCATTAATTACAGTTGTGTTATTTACACCAAACCAGTGTCACCCTTAGAAGTGGCCTAGCATAAATAAAACCAAGTAACTTAAGCTCAACACTATTTACACATCTAAATATATTTTAAGATATCTATATTTCTTTTATATGTTAACATTTTTTTCTTTTCCCTAGTGATCCCCCAAGAAGCTGCTTAGGCTGCTTATGACTTGGGTCGGCTCTGGTGAGTTTTTCCACGCAATAAATACATTTTTGAGTAATATGTACCTAAATATCAATATGAACCTTAAATCCAACTTCAAATATTGAGCCATTAGATAAAAGATACAGTATAGTGTATATATTTTATGTAGGAGGGCAGCATTACATCTACATGTATCAGTGTACAGCCTGCCGGGAATTCATAGTAGAAGAAGAAATCGAGTTAGAATAAACTAAAAAAAGATGATACGTGTCTTAATGATGTGACTTGTTTACCTCCTCATCCTTGTAGTCCTTCACTTCCACTCCCTGTGATCCTGCCCACATGAGTCGCACCTTAACAAAAGTCTGGATGCTGCCGCTCTGACTGTGCTCCTGAAGTCCCTGCACCTGCAAAATGGTGACCACTAGACGAGAGCGCAGCTGGTCATAGTGGACCGAGAAACGTAGCGATCCTTCCACCTGCTACAAGAACACACACGTTAAGGGAATACAACACACACCTAAGTGATATTGCTTTGGAATGTGCAGCTAATCTTCAGTGACTAATCTCTGTTGATCTTAACAGTACTGGATTAGAGGGAGATTTTCAAGCACACAAGAGAATTTAAATGTCAACAATAAGTAATAAAAAGTCAACAGTTGCCAGTTACCAGACACTTTGTCCCAGCTTTTGTTGATCGCAGGAAGTATTTTAATTATTAGATCAGTGTCCTGTCCATTAGTTCAGTCATATCTGTTACCTTTTTAATGTTGCCCTGCTCCTCCACCTCTCCTTCTGTGTGTCTGGAGTCTGAGGGGTGAAAAGGGACCTGAGGTAGACAGCGACTCAGCCTGAGGACCTCAGCGCTGACATCCTCCACCTGGAGAACATATACACAAGTGTCCTTCTCAAAAACCACAGCACCATCAGCTTTAGCCTGATCTGTCCAAACTCTGTCTCTCTCTCTCTCTCTCTCTCTCTGTGTGTATATGTTTTGATGTGTTTTCTTGTGATTTAAACTGTAAAGAATCTTTGTAAATCTTAAAAAGCACTTCAAAAATACATACATACAGTACATAATACAATTTATTAATAATTCAAAGTGCGGTAGGCACTGTTCACTGTAGTGTCATAAATATATGTACTCCAAAACTGTAGGGGGAGCTCCGTAGAGTTAAAGGTGAAAAAGTAGCACCCAGAGAGAACAAACCTCCACTTCAGCCCACCCCACACTAGATTTCAGATTTCGGTTCTGATTTGTCCCTTCCTAAAAATGTGGGTGCATTTTGATTTTAGGTTGATTTGATCAGATCATCTGGCCAAATTATCCTGTAGTGTGAGGGATTAACAGATGCAATTGTTATGTCCTCACACAGATCAGAGTCTCCACGATTTCAAATCGTATGTATTAAACATGTTTGATTAACTAATGACTGAACAATGATTGGGGGAGTGAGCAGAACCTCGCAATAACCAATGAGAGCAGCCCATTGGTTATTGCGTACTTTTGTTTAGAACCAAGCCAAGTTGATTCCACCTTCTCAGCCATGACTTCACCTACAGTTTTTTGGCTTTCTCAGCACAAAACATCGCACACAGAACAGCTATCAACTAGCGGCGCTGACAGTCCGCCTCCATGTCTGCTTGTCACGTTAGATCACGCGACTTTCTGTGAGATCCCACATCCCTGGAAGCAGATTTGAAAATCCCCTAGTGTGGGTTAGGTTTTACTTATAGGTTGCTCAGTTTTCCCACATTGTTAGTACACTCACTCAAATGATTCACATCTAAATCATCGCAATCATCTAACAATGTCTTCCTTGGGCTTTCAGCTACATTCACAGAAATGTTCATCACACACAGCGTTCTAACAGTGTTTCATGCGTCATTGTGGACAAAGCTTCAGGTATTTGTTGCAGTCCAACGGAATGGATGTGGATAAACTGTTATATTGCGCTCACAACACATCATGATATCATCATCATAACAAGCAATTTTTTTTTTTGTAAATCTTTCGGTGAACATGACATAAAATAAAAATGCCATTGAAATTTGCTGTGAACAGAAAACATCCACTTGAGAAACTCCCCCTACTTCTAATGTTCCATTATGTTTATTTGTTTCCATTGTAAATTATTTTATCAAGTGAATTTAGTTATTTATCCATATCCTTTTGCTCAGACAGTTTGTTGGATGAGTAAAATGTCGGTGAGACAGAATAAGTTGACAAAATCACACACAGTCTTTGGTTTTTGTGAGAAATTGAGTCAAATCCACAGTCTGAATTTTGTTCCAGTGAACAGCTTCTCTTTTCAGGACAATGCATTGACTTGCATTAATTTACATTTCATAGGCAGAAACTGCCTAACCCTAACTTTAACCCAACCTTCAGTTCCTCAGAAATGTGGTTCTGCCTCATTAGGACCAGGTTTTGGTCTCCATGGTGACTACTGATCCTGACAGGGACAGAAAAAAAGGTAACAATACAAGAACACACACAAATACTTGTTTTTATATCTTAGTGAGGACATATCATTGACATTATGTATTCCCTAGCCCCTTAACCTCAACTTAACCATCACAACTAAAGCCCTTAACCTAACCGTTGCCCTTTCCCTAACCTAAACCCAATTCTAACCCTAATCCTTACCCTAACCCTAACCTAAATCCAATTCTACCCCAACCCTAAAACCAGGTCTTAACCCTGAAAAAGCCCTTTTTACGGGGTGAAGAAAAGCGAGGACCAGCCAAAATGTCCTCACTTTATCAAAATGTCCTCACTCTGCAGCAAGTACAAGAACACACACACACGCTTACTATTTCAAAAACATCAAGTGATAATGTGATATTTTAATTACACAGCTAATATTTGAACAGAGGGTGTGATATGTAATAAAAGATGCTTTAAAACACTTGAACACTCTGTAAACAAGAGCCTCATGTGCTCACAAACCCAATTTAACACCTGCAGAAACACAAACAGTGTATGAAACAGTGACTTCCAAGCAAAACATAAAGCACAACATAACTTTTGCTTAAGGGATTGTTTTCTGAGGATCAATGAAGAGGCAGCAGCTTCTTTCAGGTTTTATAGAAAGAGTGCAAAGGCAAACACATCCAGTTTCAATAAGACTGGATGCTGGGCTGGACTGACAAAAGTGTTTAAACACAAGTTGCTGCAACCAGAAAATTCTCTTTATTACCAACCTGACCCCAAAAAGTCACCTGAATGGTAATAACGGTGTTTTGTCCAATTTTTCTGGTTTTCCAGCTGTGCCTTTGGTGTCAGTCTTTTACTCATCACAGAGTTTTATGACAGAGGCTACGTTCAGATAGTACAGTAAATCATCTATTCACCAGAGGGTCAGTAGTTTGAGCTTTGGCTTCGCTTGTCCATTTTCCTGAATCCCAATTATCCTTGAAGGCTGTGCCGGCAGTGAGTGAATGATGTGTATGATATTTTAAGTCCGATACCATATCACAAATGTGTGTGTCTACTGATTCCGATATAAGTCCGGTACAGCCGTTTTAGACTTTTCAGACTGAAAAAAACTGTGAACACATTTGTGCCATTTCAAGCAGTTTCAAAGACAAAATACTGTGTAACAGTGTAACAAATAAACTGCCCATAACATGACTCAGCTAAAATGCTGTTGCTGATTTTTATTTATATTTTTACAGTGTATGCATAGTAAAGTCAGTGATAAATGTAGGATTTTTGGATTGTCAGATTTGGATATTTTATTATCTGATTTTATACTTTTATCTGTTCAATATCTGATCTAGTGATTTTGACCAATACTGGACGATAGTGATGCTGTGTAACTTATTGGCTCATCCATAATTTTTACTGCCATTTCTGTAACAACTAATATTATCTGACCTCTACCTTTTACCTTGGGACATTCTTAACCAAAGTTAACCCCCTAGGACTGGCTGGTTAGACCATTGAGGACGTTTAATGTATTTTATGAACTTTGGTATGTCTAGTATGATAATTTAGCAAGACAATAAAGTATTATCATATCTTTATCAAAATGCTGCTTAGGCCTGTTACCTTTTTGAAGACTTTATCATCACATTTCTACATTCTGTAATAAATATTTTTTCCCTAATTGACTCATCCCTCTGGATGGAACCTGGAATTTGCTTTCACCAGAACCACAATTGCAGGTCGTTTTTGTCTCCACCTCTTCTTACCTTAGTACTTGGAGCGCTTGAGTAATTTTCTGTCGTTCTTGGCTTTTCATCCAAGTACAGCATGTCAGTGTTCACTAAAGAAGAAATCAGACATGTTTGTGTTTGTTACTTTTTTAAGTCAGACACCATCCATCATCAACCTGTATTGTAAAGCAGTGTTTCCACCGAGTGGAACGGTTTGGTTTGGTACAGTTTCATACCTTATCCATTAGGGAAAGTACCAAAATAACCTGCCCTAACTGTTTCATTTCATTGCACCCTTCCCTTGGGGTACCAGAGTAAGATGGTACGGTGTAGTCAGGGTGGAGCTACATAGACCAGCTGGACCCATAACAGAAAAATGTCACTCCCTTCTGATCTGCAGTTGAAGTCAAGGCAAACGTCCGCAGTCTGTCCTCATACAAAGCTTGATGTCTTGTTGAGACAAACAGCCACAAACCAAGCAGGAAATAAAGAGTTGCTGGATGTCTGCCATTGTATTCTCTTTTGTCGCATTCAGTGTTGGTTGTCATCGCACTGGTGCAACATCCTGCTATGCAGCCATCGGCCACAGCCGAAACGCAAGCCTGACCCAGGGCTCTACCATTCCAAACCATATTGTACTGTACTGTACCAAACCGGACCATACCATGATGGAAACATAGCATATCTCGGTCCCTGTTCTCACCTGCAGCCTGCCGGGTGTACGTTGTGCGTGTCTGTTTGCAGTATCTGTAGGTTTGCCAGGTCAAGATGCCCAAAGCCAGCAGAAGTAAAGTCACAGAGATGCCCAGGATGATGTACTTGACCGAGTCTGAAAATGGCATGTTCAGCTCAGCTGAAAACAGCCCCACCAGAGGCCGATAGTCCATCTGACCATCACTCTCTGCCTCCATGTGGTCCATTCACATCTGTTAAACTGGATACATAAGAGGATCATTAGGTTTTGTTGTGGTTAGCAGCAGTGGTGGTAGATGTTGGGAAGATTGTTAACAGGTTGGATGGACAGTGATGGAATCTCTGGAGTCAGTGATGAGTTAAGTTGAAAGATTTTATTGAAGACAGCTCAGTACCGAGGAGAACAGAGACAATTCCAAACATGAGCAGTGACATTCACTGGAAAATCCAATTTCTGATGTTTTTTGGTGTCCCCCCGTGTCCTTCCCATATCTAAACATCACTAAAGTGTCACAATAAACACTTGAGCCACTTCTGAGAAAGAAGGGCTTCTCTGTTTACCTGCGCTCGAGCAAGTGGTTTTGAAAAGTTGAGTTTAGTTACGTAACTAGCACATTTGCCGTGCAACAAACCCTCCCCCAACAGCTACTCCCGGTCATGGGCGTGAACATTCAACCTGAAGAAGAAGCACCGCGGAGCAGTCAGTCAGTCGGTAGCTGGCCAATCACACTTGGTAGCTGGCCAATCACAAGAGACTCAGTGTTCTGGGGGGCGGACATTAGCTCAGAAACAGAGTTCCTGTTCAGAGGCTGGCAGAGAGAAGCAAATAAACTGGCTTAATTTGAATGAGGTTTTTGACCATAAATATTATTTAATTTATCTAAGTAGACATCTGTAATCTAAATCTATGTTACCTTTAAGGTATATATCTGCTTAGCTTAGAGGCAAGGCTACAGGTCAAGATGTCCGGCGCCTTCCTCTGCTGATACCTAGAGACAACTTTGGGGAGGACTGCATTCCACTGTGTTATCGGTCCCTTCTCTCAGCAGACTTACTGTAGGAGCAACATTGATACAATAGAGAACACTCTGTAGAGAGTTTATGGGAACAGAGGTTGCACAGAGGCCTTACTGCAATAATATATGATTTTTGAGTTGCAGCTCAAGACCAAATAATAACATCCTCAGCCAAATGTGATTTCTGCAGGTCAGTTAATTCTAATATTTGGTCAATATAAGCATGCCATAGTTAAAACAACAGCCTATTTGCAGGTGATTTCTGCAGATTAACCGTTTCAGACGTGGCAACTAGTCAAATTGCAACACTTCACAATGGGTAACTGGAAGACAACATTTATTTTTGTAGTCTATGGCTGGGAGACTATGATTGGCTTAATTCTATTCACTTTTATTTGCATAGTGCCAATTCATTATATACAGTACATTATCTCAAGGCACTTTACGTGGCAAGGTCATAGGGAAATCCAACAGGAACACAAAGAGCAAGCAGTTGACAACAAAAAAAATTAACAGGAAGAAAATCTCTGACAGAACTAGACTACAACAGATACAGTACTTCATAATACCTCTAGGTCTGGTCCAGAACCATAAACAACCTTTCAGGATGCTCCATCAAGATGCGTGTGTGTGTGTGTCTGCTTATCTTTGTATCTTGGAGAGGTCCAGAAAAATTTTGTCTGGGTCCCACAACTTTAAAGGGCTTTTTGGTAATTTGTAACAAAGCCAGTTATTAAAGCTCCAGTGCAGAACCTCCATCTTCTGAGGAATTACGAAAACAGGGTTGTCTCTATGACCCCCAAGTAACTGGAGCTGCATGGTAAAGGAAACAGCAGCAATTCCCAAAGTGTGGGCATTTGGCAGTACTGAGTTTTCAATTGCTGTTATAAGGAATAAAAAAGCTATGGCATAGCAGGTTTTATATATATATATATTTTTTTATATTTATATATATGTATACACACACACACACATATATATATGTATATACAATACCAGTCAAAAGTTTGGATACAACTTCTCATTTAATGTGGTCCAAAGGCATGAGGAGCTTTCATTAAATTTAACTTTGCCTTATTTTGTTGTTGCCTCTGTCTATAAAAGGTCTAACTCTCACTATATTATTTTTTCTCTTTCTCTTGTCACATGCCGGGAAAGCATGCCAGGAAATAGGTACATGAATTGTTCACCCCTTATGTGGCCTATTGTTAACTTCTTTATAGTTCTATTTTTACACTCTCATGTTAAACTCTATGTTAATTTATCATGCCATTGGTTCAGGGTTTGATGTGTGTCACCACCTGCTACTCATGACATGGTGACTTATGTTTTTCTAGCTTTTAAAGATTATCTTAGTATCTAACTACTTAAAATATCTTGTGTTTCTTTGTTGTTCTGCTGCTGTGAAACAACAGAAAACTCAATTAAATGCACTGACAAAGAGACAGTGATAATACAGTAATATAGATGGATTCTATTTGAACATCTGTCTTTGGGTGCAAAATAATTGGTACACACTGGTTAAGCTGTTGAAGGTATTTAGTGTGCAATTTAATGTATTTAATGGACTTCATTTGGCTGAATTGTCCTTTGTCTGAGTTTTTTTCTTGTGTCTGTCTAGTATGACTGTCAGAATGGTGGTGCGGGACAATTCTCTGTGCAAACGGACACTAAAGTATTAACTCATCTTAATTTCATAACTGCTTCTTATCAGAAACTGACCTGCATTTTCTTAAATACACACCGCAATATAAACATTCTTGCAATTTCTGGCAATTTCTTGGCCTGTCAATCTGTTTACTTGTTTCTCTCCCTGCACCATAAAATAGCTTATTTTATTCATATTCTTGTAACAACTTACTGATTAACATTGAAGAACTACAAGTGCCATGAATGAATTAAAATTTTATTTTAAACAAGTGGCTAATGTTAAAGAGAAATTAACATTTACCTGTATTGATAAAAATTCAGCTCATCCTCTTCTTCATGTATTTGCCTGTGCTATAAATCCATGCTGTGAAACCTGGTCTGCAAGAGAAACACAAATTAACGCCTTATCTTCCAACTGTTTGCACACTCTACACACACCCATCTGTGCAGGAGCATGTGACTTCCTGCCAACTTTCTGGGCAAACTGGTTCTAAAGATGCTGGAACGTCTCAGACTGTCTACTTTTGACAGACCCCTAATTTATTATAGCTATTAAAAAGTGTATATATACCTTTTAATCTATAAACAATGCAGCATTACAAAATTATTTTATGGTGAAATAAAATAGGAATTATCATGAAACATGAAGACATTGATTAAGTTGAGTAAACCCCGGGAAGAGACAGGCAAAACATATTGTGCACTCATAAAAAAATAAGTTACATTTTCAGGCTTTAAAATGCATAATGTATATTTTCTGGATGTGGTTTTCATACCAATTTTTTATTTTGACTTATTTTTCTTGTATTTCTGTGAGATTAAAAAAGTGATTTACCAAAAACAAGCAAATAAAAGTTGAGTAAAACTACATTAAACAATTCACATATATAGTAAATCATATACATTATTGTTGGTGTTTTTCCCAGTGCCCCATCTATTCACATTCTGTGTTGCAACATCCATGGATATGGCTGAATTTCTCTTTCTGTCATACGTTACAAAATTCCTATTGAAAAGATAAGTAATAGTAATAATAATACAATAATAGTGAGAAATTAGTCTATTAGCTGTTAGCTTTACATTGAATTGAGGTTTGAAATGTTCCGTCAGCTCCACTTTATCAATGAACTGTAACCAAAGCAGCTGTGGCTGCAGGTAAAGTGTCAGATGAAGAGATACTCAAGTCCCTTCCAACATCAAACGAGGCACAAAGACTGAGGATCATGAGTCGAGAAGCTATTTGTCCTAAAGCCTTTTTGTCATCATCATTATCACACAGACTCGTCAGCCTTTGTCGACAGCTGAGACGTAGGTATGCGTCAGAAAAAAGAAAATGTCCCTAAGGTTTCTGCAGAATCCTGTTGAAAGACAAAGTATGACCCAAACTTGTTATTTCAAGAATAAGGAAGTCTAATATATTTTTCAAAAAGGTTCCTGATTTCCCTTCTGGTCAAAAGTTCACCCTTAATAGCAAAAACAACCCCCCCACCTTTTTTTTTTTAAAAAAAAAAAAAAGAAATTCAGTACAAAAATAAAAAGCTTTAATAAGAGAATTAGATGAAAATAAAGATGGTAAAAGTTTAGAACAAAGGCCCTGAGGGTGAGTTAACAGTTATGCCAGTCAGTTACAGAGAATTATTAAATTAATGAAGAGAAATAAGATGTAAATGGATCGGAAACTGTTGAACAAACATGTGAAAAACACAGGCTATAACAAAACCAAAGCTACAATAACTGATTCGCTCACTGATCTTATAATTGACGAGGCGACTATTGTATAGGGCTCATCTCGCAATTGTTTTCATAATCAATTAATCTGTCAGTGGTTTTCTTGATTAATTGGTTACCTATTTGGTCCATAAAAATGTCAGAAAACGTTGAAAAGATTGAATTCATCCAACTTAAAGTAACAACAACCAGCCAAACAAGAAAAACACATTTATGGGGAAGATTTATTGCATTTTTTGAATTTCAGGCCAAAACAGAACAGGTGTACAGCTGCATTACCATAAACTACAGCATGACAATGTTATCAGATTAATTATTTAAAAATACTCCATTCACTTATCTCCTTATAAAAACATGAATCTTTTTACCTGTGAATCAACACTATAAGTGCATTCCAGTTGTAGTCGGAAGTCGGAATTTCCAACTTGAAGGAACGCCCCCTCAAGTGAGATCTTTAACTCGGAATGTCCGAGTAACCTCAGGGTTTGTGATAGTAAAAACATCAACAGTAGAAACACTCTGCTCCCTCTACTCATTGTCTTATTAGTTTCACAGAAGTCAGTCGTACTCAGAGTAATGTACCTTTTTTTATCCGTGGACATGTCGCTATACTGTTTGTGTGAGCAAAACTGATAGCCGTGTTATCATCTTGGTATTACTAACGATTCGTAACAATGGCTAACAACAGCTAGCCCAAGATACAC
This sequence comes from Brachirus orientalis, assembly GCA_016785285.1. Classification (NCBI taxonomy): domain Eukaryota; kingdom Metazoa; phylum Chordata; class Actinopteri; order Pleuronectiformes; family Soleidae; genus Brachirus; species Brachirus orientalis. The sequence continues at coordinate 442,715 of JAFBJR010000549.1, forward strand.
GTGCATCCAGATTTCAACGAAGGAAATTATGCGATATGTGACATAAGGAAATCATGCGATTGCTGAATATCGGGATGACGATATCACTCGCGATACATTATTTTGTTTTGTTATATATTGTGTATAAGTGTGAAAGAGATACGGGACTTCATGCAAGGAATCCCATCTCTTTTTATTTTCTTCTTAGCTGTACAGTATAGACCCTGATATTCGCTCTGTTACATTATTAGTACTTTAATGTCATGTATAATGAAGTTTGTCCTCACAGCTTCAGCGTGTGTCTCACAGATGCAGCCTCTGTTGTAGCACAGCTGTGTTACCCGGTTTAGAGGGAACGAGTGACATTGTGCGTTCACATGCGCAGATATTCCAGTCTGGTTTTTTTTATGTTTTGAGAAGAATACAACTCATGGTTTACCTGAGGTAACTTTGACTCCTCTCACTGTGTGTGTTTGTGTGTCTGCGCTCACACATGAGATACAGAACTGGAAGGAAGGAGAGGAGAGAAATGATGAAAAACACGCTAAATCACACTAAAAACACACACTGACCCGAAATAAAACATTGTGTGGAAGTCTAGGAGTGAGACACACTGCATGCTGTTTACAACAGTCATTTGCGATATGTATATCGCGCATGTTGATACTGTTATGACGACAGATTTACGATATATTCAGCAGCCCGATTCTAACCTGGAGTAATGTCATTTCCAGAACCAACTTCCGATGTAAATGGAATGCACCATAACACTCTGTTCTTCTGTAATGAGGTATACAAGTCAAATTCCTGCAGATTTACGACTGAACACTGAAGTCTGAGTCATGAACGTAATTTTCTTTGCACAGTCAAAGACGATTAGTGCTGAAGACACACTAATTGTGACTGTGATGACTGTGATGACGGAACAATCACCAGGGCAGCACCTCACCAGTCATACCCAGAAATGAGCCATGATCCTTTTCAGTCAGGCCACCCATGACGGACAGCATGGATGAAACGCTCTCCTCTGGACTCAATGGAGCCTGGAAATGCAGATTAACATAAAACGTTAGGTCACTACTTTCCCAAATGTGGCCCACTGCACTTGAGGGAACTGCAGGTGGGCCCTAGTCCAAGCTATAATCCAAATTCTTTTAAAAGTGGTAAACTGTCTTGACCCAAATCACAACATAAAACATGACAAGACCAACTTGTGCATAATACCTACATTAAATTTACAATTTAATTTTGAATTAGTGAACAACTAATTTCCAAGAGATGTTTGGTGAATTTATTACATGTTGAATCGAACCCAGAAAGACCGTGGCACAGTCAGAGTGGGCTCTTACCTGTGGCCCCCCCATGTCAGTTGCGACCCAGCCTGGGTGTATGGCCATACAGAGGATCCCCTCAGACTCCAGGTCGACAGCCATGCAGCGACTCACCATGTTTAAAGCACTCTGGAGGAGACAAACAAAAAAATATTTAATAAATTCAATATTTGCCATACAGAATAATGTAAAAACCCAATCATGAAAAGTGAACTCTCACACAATATCACAGCAGCAGGACTATTATTTTCCCTAATAATTTTCTTAATTATCATCACATAATATAACTGATAGATGTGAGTAAATGGGTGAAAATTGGTACCATAAACACACACATTTCCATCCCAGTGTGCACTACCTTGGATGTCCTGTAGGGGTACCAACTGATGGCTTTGGCTTCTGCCCCCCAGTTGAGCTCCACGGAGCCCAGTGTAGAGGACACGTTAACCACAGCCGCTCTCTGGATGCTCATGCTCTTCGAAACACCTGCTTCTCCTGTGGATGCAGCTTTCTTCAGCAGAGGCAGGAAAGCCTGAGCGTGAGAGGGGAAAAGAAAATATAGCAGAAACACAACAAATGAATGCAAACATATAGATATTTGGATATAAATAAATGTAAATGTTGTCTGTGAAGATTCTCAGTCATCCAGGTCATGGTATCCAAACGTGTAGCAAAAAAAGGCAACTGGACTTAGTTGAAATTCTTGAAACTTCAAGAGAAGTCAAGAGAAACGTCTTCAGAACTGAAGAAGCCTCTTGGATGAGAGGAGACACAACAAGAATTTCAACTAAGTCCAGTTGCCTTTTTTTTGCTAAATGTTGTAACCCTGAAACTGAGTTCCTGCTAATAATCCTGAACAAGCATTAATCTTTAGTTTTGGTTTGGTTCGGCACTGTTTTCATGTGCACAAAAACAAACACCCTCCCGTTTCTTAGCAAAACAGTCAAGGAGGATCTTCAGCACAAGCATATGCTGAAGATCTGGACTTTTGTCCATAAGCAATGACATGTATCACGCCCACAGTAGGTATCATAGAGTTTCTACTCTCTAATCCATATGTGAGGGCTCAAACTCCACATGTGGCCTTTCAGTCAATTTCATATGGCCCATCACTTAAATGTTTGTTTTTGATATTTATAGATTCATTTTGCATTTTACATGTTTTTTTTTTATTGTGAATTATCTTTCCTAATCAAAAGGAACACCTTTATTTTGAAATTGTATAAAATATCATCACAAATGTTAATTTATGTTATTAATATATTATGATGTACTTTTCTTCACTTGAATGGCTCCTCCTCACCAGACATGAAGGTTGTTTGAGTTTGAGACCCCTGGTTTAAATCTTTCTCACAACTCCAAGCTGAATTTTTGCTGCCATCTTTTTCAGATTAGACATTACAGAAACCCATTTTATAATTTTTTTGCCTGAACAACCTGCATTATTAAAAAATTGAACGCATCTTCTGTATAAAAAGATATTGTTGGGCAAATATGAAAATACACTACATATTAAAAGGACACTGGTGGCAACTAGAGTGAAATCCAGCAACTGATGATAAAAATATCTGCTTAAAATGTCACTGGCACTGGATTCCAAGATGGATGCCACTCAAACAAACACAGCTACTATTACTGTTAATTGCACTTTTATCATTTATGTTTCACAGAAAATCACTAACTCTGGTTAGTGAAAAGAATGGAACAGTTGGGGCTGGTTATTTTGTACTATTGCTAATGGAAACGTGAAAAGATAAATACCGTACTGTACAAAACGGTTCCATTTGGTGGAAACAAGGCTAAATGACCCACGCCCTGGTGATTTACAAAGTTGTGGAAATTGTGCCTATTGGGTTGAATTTGTGTTCATTGTTGTAATTCCTGGAGGGTCTGAAATTTTCTAAACATTACCTTAGTGATCATCAGTGGAGCCACAGCATTGGTGTGGAAGTTTTCTATCATTTTCTCAGCAGTGACGGACTCGAAGTCGGCCAACACGTTAATCCCGGCGTTGTTTATCAGGCAGTTCAGACCCTGGTCTTGAACCAGGCGGCCAACTTCTTCTGCACATTTCTCTATGCTGTCCTGGCTCAACACGTCTTGGTAAAAAAGAAACAAAAAATTCAGACAAAAACACACCATGAAGACACAAGACATTCAAGAACACCACCATTTACAGGTTTGGGAAAGAATGATTGGCATTTTTCAATTTTCTGACCAAAGTAGTACTCGATTAATCACAAAAGTAATCAAAAGATTAATGTATTATGAACACAACTGTTAGTTCCAGCCCTATACGATTTGCCTCTGAAAGCTGGATACCTGTCTGGAGAGTCGTGATACTACAAGGCAGGTCATTCACATTCAACTGAGTCAGATTCAGCTGAGGTGGGTTGGTTTTTTTGTTTGTTGTTGTTGCATTTCTACACACATACTGTAGGTTTGAGTGTCACAAACAATTTCAATTTTATTTGTATTGCGCCAAATCACAACATACATTATCTCAAGGCACTGTACATAGTAAGGACAAAATGTTTACACTATTACAGAGAGAAAAGAAACCCAACAGTTCACACAATGAGCAAGCACTAGGGGGCAGCGGAGAGAAAAAAAAACTTCATTTTAACAGGAAGAAATCTCTGACAGAACCAGACTTAAAGATGTGCGGTCATCTGCCTAGACAGGTTGGGGTGAGAGGAAAGTGGGAGACAGAGGAGAGGTGGGGGACAGAAAAAAAAGAGGGAGGTGAGGTAGAGACAGAAGAGAGAGACCAGGAGCAAATACTGTATACAACAGTTGTATCCAGTTTAGAGTCAGTTATGTCATGTTTATAGAACTACAGTGTCATTTATACAAGCAGCAGCAAAGATTATTGATAAGAAATTATACTGAACTTTTAATCAGAGCATAATAATAATAATGACAGCAGTATTATTGTTACTGATAATAAAAATAATAATAATAATAATATCATCAACAAACACCAACCACTGTTTTTCTCTCTCTTACCCAGTGGGAGTATATGGATGTTGGGATGTTTGGCTGCCAGTTCCTGAAGTTTCTGTAGGTCAGAAGCAACATTATGTCATCAATTAACGTTCATTCTCTCATGTGCAGTTGCAGGGGTTTAAGCTGACTGTTTTGTTTATTTAGTGGCGTAACTCTGTGTTAAACTGGTACAAAACAACAATATGCTCTACACCTACACTTTCTCATTTAATGTGGTCCAAATGTGTGTCTAAACTTTTGACTGGTAGTGTATGTCACCATTTTTTAAAAATATAATCAAATGTTGCACTGTGCAAACACAGTAAGTATGTGGAATGTTTGCTCCATACAAACAAAGAAATCATTCAAACTGAATAATTTCGATTGTGGACCAAACAATTAATCAGTTACTCAAGAAAATAGTCGACTCGATTAGGGAAATAATGGTTAGTTGAAGCAGTATCAATGTCTTCTAATTGTGTTACGTGGCTGTAGTATTGGTTCGTTCGGGTGAACGAACTGAACTGAATCACTTACTCAAACGATTCGTTCATCTCACAGTTCAGCTGAGCTCTGCTGCGACTCGAGTGAGACAACGAGTCAGCAGCGCACGCCACGTACCAGTTCACTGACTGAATTTAAGCCCTAAGTTAAACAGAGGCTTAAACTGTCTGAATCAGCTTAAGCAAGTCCACAAACAAGGCCCATTCTTGCCGAACTGTACATCGGTTTACAAGAACCAAACCCCCCGAAAACACATGTTAATCTCCAACACTTATTAGCTCTGTATTAGTTCAGCGAGTGAGTCAGACGTAGTCTGTGCTCCGGTCATGCTGGAAGAACTGATTCGGTGAACGACTCTTTTTAGTGAACGAAGTCGAAAGATTTCGTACATTGAAAACAATAATTTTTACCACCACTAGGTTTCAGTCTGCTGCTGACCAGGGATGAACCTCCTCTTTCACAACCCACCTCAGAGCACCAAAAATCAGTATTGGAGCTGTCGCTTTTTTTGTACCTGAGCGTTCGCGGGGTTTCTGACGGTGGCAATAATCTTTCCCGGTGAGAACCCTCCACCTGCCAGACTATCGACCATCTGCAGCCCGAGCCCTCGGCTGGCTCCCGTCACCAGCAGAGAGCCGCACTTTTTGAAATTACCGGCGCCGTTCATTTCGCTAAACTCGTCTCTGACCGTGAAATGGTGGACAGTCCGTGACTCAGCTGAAGCAAACCCCCACTTTGGTTCCAGTCCAGCTGCAGAATGCAAAAAAAGTGGGGGCGGAACTACAAGTGACATAACGATATTAGGGGACGGGACGACTATTTGTCCGAGTCCTACAGAAGAACCACATGAAAAGTCAAAAGTAGCGAAGAAAAACGAACAAACAACAACAAATAAAAAAAACAGAAAAGTTAAAAAACAAACAAACAAACATATAAGTATCACAAGATAAGGAATAAGGTTAAATTAAGGTAAAGTCATGTTATGAAATGCAAGGGAGAGGGCGGAACTACAAGTGGGCGGAACAATATACAGGGGAACTTAAACTCTTCACTTGTCTTGGGGCCCTGTATTGTGTGGCGCTCTCCTCCCAGTGTGGCTCGTCTTTGCCGCTAGATGGCAGCAATGCTCCACTTTACTTTCAAACCGACTCCAAAGAAGATTTAAAATCTGAGACAGAAGACTTCCCTCAGACATATGTTTTATTAGTTCAACTCAAAACGTCACACAGAGCAGTTAGCTTCAATAAGGAGGAAAAAAAATAAATTTTTCCGTATTACACGATGAATATGACCATAAATATATTTTTCCAAGTCTAATTATAACATTCCGTGGTTTCAGTTCTCTTTATTTATTCGTGCTCCCTATTTATGAGCATCCAATAACAGCAATAATAAATATAATACACTGTAAACAATTGCTTTACGAGGTTAAAACAATACATCCAACAATAAAAATACAAATATAATAAAATGACAATAATAAAATGATGATATCATAAAACAAGACAGGTTTGCATTATGAATTAGAGCTGCAACTAACAATTATTTTCATAATCAATGGTGTAAAATGTTGATTGGTTGTGGTATTCCCACCAAACCCGTGTCACTCTTGTTTTTCTTGTTTTAACCTTAGAGGACAATTTGCACTTTCATATTCAAGTCTGGTGATGCTGAACTTGAATTAAACAAGTTAACTATTTTCAATGGTTTTTAAAATTTAGAAGAGATATGCAAATGTGCACTTAATTATTAAACTCGACACGATTTAGATATCTAAAGATATCTAAAGAGATCTAGATTTCTTTAACATGTTAAAATGATTATTTTTCTCCACACACTATTGGCAGACACTCAGTATAGCTTATGTCTTGGGCTGGCTCTGTTTTCATATAAGCCATCACAGGTTTTCATCTCATCGTTACTAATTTTCATTATCTCCATGTTGCATCCTAAGTGTGAAACAAATGAAATTCAAAATATGCATGTTTTTAGATTAAAATCAGGCATGTTTCACACAAATGAAAAGAAATGGGAGCTCTTACTAATTAGTAAGAACTTTTATTTTCAACATTGGTCATTAAAAAGGAAGTAAGAATGAGCAGGATATAAAAAATACAATATTCATACTTGATTTTATCTTAAGCAAAATATTTGAAATTACTTAACAAAGATGCTGATGTTTCCTAAATTGGCATATAATTTGCATATGTCATTCACAACCTGTATGTACTAAAACAGCCATTCCTTCAGTACAAAGTGAACAGCAAAGTGAAAAGCAAATTATTTTCGCTTGTTTGCATTTTCATGGGCACAGTCTGAGAAGCAAACAGTGTTTGGACAGTGTTAAGAGTTTGGTTTTCCCTCTTCCATTCAGAAATCATGACTGGAGAGTTGGTTTACCTCATGAATGGGCTCCTATATTGTTTGTTTTTGCACACGCTTAGTTTGCAAACACACTGAGACACTGAGAGTGGAGACAGAGTGCAGAGATAAGGCTGACAGCGCAGCTGATGGAGCTTATGCTGCCACAGCGCACAGATGGTTTCTCTGGCAGCTTCCCCAGCCCAGGTTGTCTTAACTCCCGGAGCTTGGGAGCAGCACATATCCCTGTTCTCCTCCAGGTCAGTTAATTTGGATTTTGGCTTGTGTTCCTCCATTTACAGACACATTATTTTGGCAGAGAGCTCGCAGTGCAAATGATGAGTTGGTGATGGTACAATGTGAGGTGCAGAGCTGTGTTTCTGGAGCTGAGACCAGTGAACTGGCTCATCCAAGCGTACACAGTATTGTGGTATTGTCTCTACAGAAAATTCAGCAATCACTTAATTGCTTATTGCAGTAATAACACACACAGAGAGAGAGACAGAGAGAGAGAGGTTGGCCCTGCTCTTCTTCTTACTATCTATCTACTGCATTGTCTTCCATTCATGTCAACAGCCTAAACTCATGGTTCTCAAACTGTGGTACGCAAGCTTCCTCTGGTGATACTAAATCAGAAATACTGTTCTACTGTGTAAACCAGGGTATGTGATCGAAGTGGAGCTGAGGAATTTTGACCAGAGTGCGTGGAAAATAAAACAAATAACAAAATAATAATAATAAATGAAATATTCATAAGTAGTCACCTTATATTTCGCGCCATCTTAATCTAATTCGACTATATCAGTGTCTAAAGTATATGTGAGGAAGAGGATGATGCTGAGAGAGCAGATTATCATATTGGGAATAAATCTGCCTCCTGTGAATAGACTGTAGCTGACTTTGGTGATAATGGTGTTACTTATGTCAGCAGCTCAGTATTTCCATGGGCTCTGCTGATCGTTTGTCCCCTTCTGTCATCACTGATCAATACTCTCTGCTGCTGCTTGTATAAATGACACCGTAGTTCTATAAACATGACATAACTGATTCTAAACTTGATACAACTGTTGTATATTTGCTCCTGGTCTCTCTCTTCTGTCTCTCCCTCACCTCCCTCTTTTTTCTTCCTCTGTCCCCCATTTTTCCTTTCACCCCAACCTGTCTAGGCAGATGACCGCACATCTTTGAGTCTGGTTCTGTCAGAGATTTCTTCCTGTTAAAAGGAGTTATTTTTCTCTCCACTGATGCCTAGTGTTGCACATTATGTGAACTGTTGGGTTTCTTTTCTCTCTGTAATATTGTAAAGGTTTTGGCCTTATTATGTATTTTGTGATTTGGCGCTATACAAATAAAACTGAATTGAATAAATGGAATCACACTTTATCACCTCAGTGTGTAACATCACACTTTTATCCTTTTACTTTTTCAATTGTGCAATAATCTTCTTACCTTATCCTTTAGGTTTGTTCGCACTACATTTCAGATCTGGATGTTAATGTTTGAAATGGTATTTATGTTTTGCTATTTTGCTATTCATCCATCTACTGTTTATTTTGTGAGCTGGTGGATGACTGCATTTCCCTTCGGGCACTGACAAAGTATGTCTTATCTAAATTGGTGATAATACAAGCACACGAGGGCGAGGAAACATAGTGTTTCCATTTTGAATGATATGAACTGCCTCAGAAACAGTCACAATGACTCCACAAATGGTAAAAGAAAATTCTCCTTTACCTCCTTCAGTGTCACTGTGGAGCAGTGCATGTATGTCAGATGTGTAAAATGCAAAGTTAGTGAACATTTCCCTTTCGTCTGTTTTAACTCTGTTAAAAGCAGAGTGGGACGTGGACAGAGACAGTTAGAGTGAAGGCACAGGTTTAAAGTGAGTTTCTTGCAGTGTGGTCACATCTTGACACACAGTCAGTGGTTCGTTTGTAGTGTGAGCAAGACACTGAAAACGTGAGTCATAATCAGGCTACGCACTGTGGAATGTTCACAGGAATATGAGTGGAATATTCTATTAGCAGCTCATGTAAACATCACAATCTGGATAATGAGTTGTTCAGAATAAGGTCAACTGTTGGTGTAAAAACACACTGAGAAATGTTGTGTATGTATTTGCACACGTGCACAGGTGTGTCAGACACACGGTCTGAATCTGGGTTAGAAAGTCCATTATTCAGTCATTTTATTTAATTTACAAGGGCTCTATTTAAAGCCATCATAAATAAAACACTAGGGTTCATTTGATCGATGAATAAATCATTGCAGTTTTTCCCTCTTATATTCATATTCTCCTCTCATTTTCTCTCTGCAGCTGTTCAGTCCTCCTCATCACATCTGTGTTTTTTGCATGTACAATAAAATAGTCAAGATGAGTTAAACATGTATCAATAAAATGTCCCACAAACACTCAAACTGCCAAAAAAGAATATCCTCCATTCAATTTAAGTATTTCCGGGATTAACTCCTTAAATTTGTGACATTTTGAGCAACTATTTTGTGTTTTTTTTTTGTTCATAATTAATGTTCTTGCAAAAGCTGGCACATATGGAATAGCTCTCGTTATTAATTATTACATTTACGTATTCATGAATCAAATTCAGTGTTAAATGTCCGTGTCTTCCATGAACAGAACATAACTATGAAAACTGAGACTGTATCTCTTTGTTTCCTGCAATGGCCTGTGGAGTGATTTACAATATGATAATACGACAGTCAGCAAGAAAATTATAGCTAATTTACAAAAATTGTGCAGAAAAATCTTTGATCCTTTCTTCTCAAACTGTGGTGCATGAGCTTCCTCTGATGGTACTTGGAGGAAAATCAGAAATACTGTTCTACTGTAGAAAATGACACAAATAACGAAAGAAAATATGATACATTAAATAATAACAGAGTAAGGAAGGGGATGATGAGAGAGAAAATCTTATTCTTATCCTACTGGGAATAAATCTGCATCGTGTGAAAAGTCTGTAGCTGCCTTCCTCGGCCTATTTACCCCACTGTATTTTAATGTAGGAGATAATGGTGTTACTTCGAGAGCTCAATATTTCCTCACGTGCTACTTGGTATAAGAGAGTGTGAGAACCACAGTCTTACAAAGTTTGCAAGAAAGCCTTCACACACTGAGCCAGGTGCCCACTCCCCCACTGCTCACTGGTAATCGAACACTAAATTGACCCCAGCCACATCCACTAAATGAGATAAATGAGCTGGTTGGGTGAGGAAGAGCATGCCAATCTCTACCAAATCAAATATGCAGATCATTGGCTGTGGCAGCCCCTAGAGAGGGAGAAGCTGAAAACAAAACAAAAATAAAATAATGTAGGGAAAAATTCTACGGGGACTGTGAGTTTTGCTTCTTTTGGTGAACTCACTACCAATATTTGCTTAATAGTAAGCGGTGGCTTTTGATTTACTACATTTTTCATATAAGAACTATACTGTTTGTCATTGTAATGTGTATTTTTAGTTTGTCTTCCTTCCCTTTCTCTCAGAGCTAAATATAACTGCAGAACAAGGGTCACCCTGCATCTGTTTTCAGGAGTCTGATTGTAGATGTAAAAACAGATGGTTGCAGAGGGCAGTGCTGAGCGATGCTGCGTTCAAGGACTACATATTCTCCACCTTCCACTGCTCCTCCCTGCGTGTTTTTTAGATTCTGACTCTTCCTGCAGTGACGAAACTCACCGTTGACGGTCTTTGTTAGGAAAAACTGGACTGAGTGAGATTTTACCAGGTGATCTGCAGAAACACGTTTACCTTTCCTTGCTGATGCAGAACATGTAGAGATGATTTGTTCCTCTTTCTTGACGGCTTGCACAACATTTTTATGAGCTTGTCAGAGTCTCACTGTTTTTCAATGACATGGAGTTGTACGAAATTGTTCTCACGATTTCAACCACCCTTTTTTCACAAGTGCTCCTCTCTACTTGAAAGTCAGACAACAACAGCAAAGTCATCTGTGTGCACTTAGCGACCAGACAGTAATCAAACTTGTTGCAGCTCCTCTGATTAGATTCTCAACAGAGGAGAAATGTACTCTTGTACATTTGGACTCTTTCTCACTGTGCAGATGAAAAATGTGAGCAAACTTAATGAAAATCACTCTGCACAGAATAAATCTAGATTGTTCATCGAAAAAAATACTGTGTAGTGTTTTTCTTAACTCAGTTTCATTGACTCTGCATTATGGATTACTGAGAAATGCCCATAAAAGGTTTCAGAGGTGGATTTTACTGCTGAAAATAAACATCTATGTTTATTAGGACTTGAATTGGACACTTCAGTCAAAACTGCTGCTGTTTCTTCAACCATGCAGCTCCAATTACGTTTCCTAGATGCAATCTGGACAAGAAACACTACATAAAAATACAGAAATAGGATATAACTTACCAAAGTACAGTAGAAACACACATCAAAAGACACCACTTCCTTTTGTCTTCACTCTTATACACTGTGGTAGTAAGTATTTAGAAATCAACCAGTGGTGATTAAAATTCTGTTTTGAAGTTTCAAGTATTTCCGCAGACAAATAACGATACACTGTGTTTCTGTGTAAGTGCAGCATCCGGAGTTTAAAAATCTCAGCGCCTATGATATAATGAAACAAAATCTTCACTCCCAACATTTCACTTGTGTTCACAGTGTCCAGCACCAACAATAAACAATCTCATGAAACAAGATGTTGCCTGCTGCTATACCTCCATGATATGTCCTGTCCTTGTGCAGCTGCAGATAAAGGCTGAAGTGCTTCTGATTAATTGATGTGGGTTTGCACCAGCTCGTCAGTGAGCTGGGAGTGTGTGTGTCTGCTGTATTATTCAGACTGCTTTAAAAGCATGTCAACTCAATTACAGAGGTTTTTACCAGATATATCTTGTCCTGTCCTTCTGTCTTAGGAGGGACATCACACTTTAGGAGCAGGGACATCCTTCCAACCTGGATTCAGCTGGAGAAGAAACCACTCAAAGCAGCCCAAAACCTTTTGGTTATTAGTTTTGGGACAGTATTGCATATATGCTTTTGTGTTATGTAATTGACTTTGCTATTGACTTTTAAAGCTGCTTGAGATGTGATCACATAATCCTTATGACAAAAATAAACTATTTCCCTTCTGGATTTACTTGGGGAATTAGTAATAAAATTCAGTCCTTGGTTTACTTTGGTTTTACTACATATAATCCTGTATTCTTTCAAGTGTCTTAATGGGATTTGTTGACGGAAAATAAACAAACTACCCATAAACGTGTTTGTATAACCGTGTAATTGCTTTAAAATAAAAAATAGATACATATTTCAGGTTGTAAAGCAGAAGTTTACAACGCAAATAAAAGCAGAACGCCATCCTTTGTGGTTTGCATAGGCCACCGTAGGTTTCTGACACTTTGAGAAAGGGAGGGGTGAGTCAAGGAGTTCTTTGTACACTGCAAACTGCATTCTCACCATTTGAAGTCACTATTTCTTATACGATGGACCTTTACAATTTTCCTTTATTTAAATTTTAACCAGTTCTTTCATGTGAATCAACTTAAGTTTGAAACATTTTAAGCCTGAAATTGTGGGGCCTAAAACTCAAGTGCTTATCTTCTGTCGCAGAGGAGTTACCCAAAAGCTGGGTTTCTACCTTACAAACACAGTTTGCCTCGAAGGGCTTTACAGTCTGTACAGCAAGTGACACCCTCTATCCTTAGACCCTCACATCGAGTGAGGAAAAACTCCACAGAAAAACCCTTGTACAGGGGAAAAAAAATGGGAGAAACCTCAGGAAGAGCCACAGAGGAGGGGTCCCTCTTACGGGACGGACAGACGTGCAGTAGATGTCACATGTACAGAGACAAGTTCAGCAGATTACAAACAAAAACATCAGAATTACAGAGGATGGAGACAGAGAAATGAAAAATGTAGAAATTGACAGAGTATATAATTGAAGCTAATGGAGGGACAGGTGGTTGAGATAACTGTAGCGCCGGTACGTGTCAAGCCTACACCCCACCTACCAAATAAAGGCACCATTTTCAGTCAAAACGCAAGCCTGACCCAGGACTTTACCATTCCAAACCAAACCATACCATGATGGAAACACAGTAAAACATTTGTGACTGGTGATCCTGCACCAGCCCATCATTCCATTACACAGTTGCTTATAATCCCATCAAAGTGTTGAAAACAACCTTTATTTTTAAACTAGTAAATCCACTTTACTTAAACTTTTCATGACATTTTCAGTGATACGTCAACAGCTTGCTATGTTATCGCTTTGTGGCTGTGTGTGTTGGTGTGAGAGCAAGTGTTTGTGTATGTATATGTGCATATATATATATATATATATATATATATATATATATATATATATATACACATATAATCTTGACAGTATTTATTTGTTTTGTCTATTTTGTTGTTTGTTTTTAGGACTTTTAGGTAGTATTTTCAATATTTTATTCATCTCTGATGTCTTTGTTTCAGCTGTTGTTGTTTCTAAAGTGCTTTATAAATAAAGTTGGATTGGATTGGACTGGACTTCCTGCGTGCAGCACAGGAATGGTGCCATGTGACAAGGGAACGAAACGTCGTGTGGAGCTCACTTGGCTGTGGTTTGAAAGTAACGGACATTTGTTGATACTTGACAATTTTAAATGCACAACTGAACGTTTAAAATAAAAACTGATAAGAAAATTGTTTGTCATCAAGATTATTCTGTCGTATTTCACTGAGAATGTTTGGAAATATCCCTCAATCAGTATCAACACTTTGTTGCCCCTGTTGTCACTGAGTCCACTGTTAATCCTTGCAATGCTAATTCTAATGCCCTAAAAAGCAGCATGGAATACTTTACTATGCAGAGGCTTCAACGCAGCAGAACGTGACCAGGAGATGAAACACTGCAGAGAATGACACAGCACTGCGAAGCTGTGAGGTAAAAAATAAAAAGGCAAACACATTCAAACTTTGAGGCAGAATCACCACAGGCAGTTATCAAAATCAAATTCATGAATTTTCTAAGCTGGTTTTATCTTAAGACATTTTATTTATATTTCCATTTGACACCATGAGCCAAAAACAAACATTGAAAATGAAAATCATGTCATGGAGATCGTATGGGAGAGGATTACTGGACTCAAGAGGGTTTTGAGATGAATGCAAGTGGGGAAAAAGTCCATCACAGACTATGAATTCAGCTGTCTGCAGTTTTGTAAGACTACATTTATATATATATATATATTTTTTTTAATCTAATGCAAAGTTGACAGAGCAGGAGGGGTGGAGGGATCAATGAATGAAGCCGGGGTCAAGGTTCAGGGGTTAGCAACCACTCGAGATGTCTGTGGAATAAAGGGTTGGGGCTTTTGGTCAGGAGTTGCAAGTCAGGCACAGCACGGGCGGCAGGGACGCGGATGAGGTCAGAAACTGGTAAAGGACGCGAGGATGAGTTTCAGAAAGCAAAAAGCTAAAGGTTTCACACCGGGCTGCAGAAAATAGAGGGTTTAAAGAAAGAAGAGCTGTTGTGCGCTGCATGTGCACTCGTCATTCACTCTGATGATGTCACTTTAGGGCGGGTTCACGATGAAAAAGGGAGGGAGGGAGCGAGGGAGCGGGTGGGGGGGGGGGGTATCCGGCACATGGGGGGGGGGGGGGGGGGGGGGGGGGGGGGGGGGGGGGGGGGGGGGTATCCGGCACATGCACCTGGTAAACATTGCCAGGCAGCTGGAAGTGGGTGTGGTCTCAGGAGAGCAGGGTGGGGCAGGCAGAGAAAAGGATGATATGCAAACAAGAGAGACAGAGAAGAAGGAGGGAGTCACACGATGGGCTCCCTGCAGAGGACGATCTCCAGCTCGCCACGGTAGAGCTTCCCACCATCAGAGAGGCTCATGATGCTCTGCTTGTAGCCTGTCAGGTTCTTCAGGTCCACCTCCTGAACAAGAGGCAGCTGAGGTCAAACTCTGTGACATTATCCAAGTGGAAATATTGGTTGTTTGTTTGGCCAAAACCCAAACACGTCCAAAGAAAAAAGCTAAATCTGACATTATTGGTGATAGTCAAAGCCCCTTTAAAGTGATAAAACATCACTTCTGACTTCATCACCCCACAGGGGAAATGTGTTAATAACCACCTTACCAAAGTGAATAAAATGAGTGAATAAAGAAGTCGCTAAATGTTTAAAAGTTAGGTTTTAAATCACGTAAAATTCAGCTTCATTCTCTGCTCTGAGATGGTGGTTCTTCAGTTCTATTGCTATATGTGGCCCTAAAATATGAAATTAGCAGAAATTATGGAATCATCCAAAGATCTTGTCTCACCTTCTTGTTTTTCTGGTAAAGGTCTCGTAGCAGAGCGTCCAGCTCATGCTCATCAATGTAGCCATTTCCATCCTGAAATAAATCGTCAGAATAAGAATGTCAGTTTATCTCAGGGAGGAGCAGACAAGGAAGTGTCGAGTTAGTGAGAAAACGACAACACAAGAAAGCAGCAGCCATTAAACTACAACAGTTTCCTGTAGAGCGTATTATTGACTGTTCACTTTTGACCAGTTCTGGTTTGAGTAGCATATTCCTCATCATATATTATCTCCAATAACATTTCAGGAAATCTTCATTAAAAGAGTCTTAATCCTAAAACCAGGTTGACAAGACCACAGGACATTTGGTTTCACAGCAAAGGCGAGGTAAAGGCACCATTTTATGTTCTAAAGAGGGTGAACTCACCATGTTTCTGAGCTTCTTGATTTTTGTGCACTGCTCTGCTACTCAAGTCCATTCAATATTTCATGGCAGCCATTATGAATGCACTGGCCAAATGGCCATTCATGAATAATGAGTAAAAAAAGACTTGCCATTCACAGCTCTGTAAAGAGGGTTAGCTGTAAGGCTATAAAGTAGAGCCACTCTGTAAATTAATGAGTTATGGCCCATGTGTTAAGAATTTGGACCCAGACAGTAATTCCAAAGTTCTGGAAATATTCCCTCTGGCAGTTGACATTAAACCATGTTCTGTTCATCTAGGCCCAGTTTCAAGATGACTTCAGAGCCCAGAGTCTTGCCAGGCTTCTTTCCAAACCCTCTTTGATATTTACACAGCTCAACTGAAGTGTCCCACACATAGACCGGATATAGAAAGTGACGTATTCTTACAGTTCTCCTGAGGATTCCAATGTGGAAGTAAAAATGTGTGGAATAGCCACCAGGAGGCGAATCCGCTAGTTCCAAAAAGGTGCTTGAATGGAAATCTACGGGAAAACTGGCTTCTTATTAATGTCTCAAATCTCTAGATTCACCTTGACTCTCTTACTTTATCTGCAAACTGTTCAACCTGAGCTGTCCCTCGAATGAATATGCTCATTTCTAATCCTGTCAATCCTGCTCACTTCCAATAAAAATACCCAGCATCATCAGCTGTGTCACCTCCTGTCTTTTAGACAGAGTCACTGTCTCCAAGCCATTCATCATAGCGGGTCTCACTACCGTCTTGTCAACCTTCCCTTTCACTTTAGCTGCTATACTTGTGTCACTCATCGCCACCCACTTCGTGTCCCTTCTGCACTGCCAATTGCTTTGCGTGGTTGACCTCTACTCCTTGCATCTTCACTTACCTGTCTCACTGTCATTTACACACAGGCATTCTGTCTTACTCCTGTTAACCGTCATTCCTCTTCTCTCCAGTCTCACTACAGATTACAATATCATCCGCAAACAACATGGTCCACGACGGAGACTTCTGCCTGACCTCATCTGTCATCCTGTCCATCACCATTGCAACAACAATAATAATAATAATAATAATGCAACTTACCTTGTCATAGTATGTGAAAATGGCATTAAACTGCTCACTGGTCAATTTGACACCCTGTAAAAAGCAAGATTTGTGCCTGATGACCATGTAATTACACACAGTCACAGTCACAACTTTAATATTGTCAATGACATTAATTGTTTATGCAAACATGCTGTTGTGCCGTGCCTGTTCCGTACCTGGAACTTAAGTAAGAAATTCTCCTGAACAGGGAGAAGCCTGTGGGAGAGAAGGACTTCATTAGCCGACACAATGGCTGTTAAATTATTCAAATCCATCAGCAGGCAATGTGTTTCAACATTTATATAGCGAGCACAGAGGCAAAGTACAATTGCACATTACCTCGCCATCTCTGACAGGCCCAGCTTCCCATCTCCATTCAGATCAAACATCCTGAGCTACAAAGTGAAGCAGAACAGAGGAGGAAAAACTGAGGAGTGCAGGTATATGCTGTCAAGATGGAGGTCTCAGGAATTTCATATCATTTTAATCTGTGCATCTTTATTTTATATTTCCAGCTGTTCAGCAGGGAATTCATACTTTCTTTAGTTATAGTTTGCAGCGGTCAGGCATAGTGGACTCTTTGCGAACATATGGACCAACATTTTGTGATTGTGCTGACTGCACACACTCCATGTAGCATAGCCCTGTTCAGTGCAGTTGGCGGCGAACTCTTGTTGAGATCAAATATGATAAAAATAAAAACGAAGACGATGGTAACCATGGAACAAACAGAGGGGGGGTCTGCTGGTGCCCAGACTTTTAAAGAGGACATTCACTGGAAAATCACATTTCTGTGTGTGGGTGTGTCCCCGTGTCCTTCCTATATCTAAACATCACTAAAGTGTCACAATAAACACTTCAGCCACTTCTGAGAAAGTTTAGTTACATGCCTAGCACGTTAATGTAACTTTTTCCTGTTGTAAACTGCCTCTTCTTATTTGCCCTGGCGTATCAATTCACCAAATGATATACCAACAAATCGATATTTTGACCCACCCCCTAACAAACATAGTCAAAAAAAAAAAAAAACTGAATGAATGTGAGATTAAGTGCAGACCAAATGTACAGTGACTCCCTGCAAACACAAACTGCAGAAAGTATGGAGCAAGAAGCAGATGTGAGCACATCTGGGCTGTAAAACACAAGACCTGCAGGACATGACGGTCCACAACTACCAAGCTGAACAGAGCTTCATGCCACCACTAACAAGCTCCTACAGTCCAGATACATACAGTAGACCTTCCATAAAAATACATTTGACTCATATAAGTGTTTCCTTCTGAGATCATACATCATGTCCAGGAAAACATTTTTATGTCTGTTTATTTGTTAAAAAATTAGTTTTGGGAGCTGAAACTTGGTCTCAGGGTTGAAATATAAGGTTTGTTGCAGCTGGTTTGTCTGAATCCATAATAAATCCATGATTTGTTGGCCCATTAAACAACAACAATGCTGTGTGTGTGTGTAAATGACTTTTCCATTGTGTCTGAGTGTGTGTGTGTGTGTGTGAGAGAGAGTGAGTCTTACTATGGTCTGTGTGTACTCCTGCAGCTTCTGGTCATCATAGTGTCTGTTCGCCTTCTGCAGCAGGTCTGACAGAAAACCCTGAGGACAGAGACACATGGAGATAACAAGAAATGAGAAAGAACAAAAAAATGTGGCATACAGCGGATATTCAGTCTTCACGGCTACAAAGGAAAAGGAACGATGCAAGAGTTTTCTTCCAGGGTTTGGTCTGGACCGATTTTACTAATTTACCAATACACAGTAAAGTTATAAAATTGTTCTATCCAAAAGTAAAAGTAATATTAAGTAAACTACATTTTGACCTAAATAAGGGCAGTAATCTTAAAGTATCTAAACTAATCTAATCAATTTACTATACATTTTATCTAACTTTAACGTCTAAATCCTCCCTCTCATGCATTTGTCCTTCTCTAGGGGGCGCCACAGCGGGTGATCTGCATATTTGATTTGGTAGGTTTTTTTTAATTCCAGGTGCCCTTCCCGATACAACCCTTCCATTGATCTGGGCTTGGTACTAGCACAAGGAGTACACTAGATGTGGGTGACGAGTCAATTTAGAGTGTCCGCACGGCTCTTGACATGGTGCGGACTCGAACAGGCAACCCTTCGGTCTCTTTCAACTGCCATTTTCCCTCATGAACTCCAGATCGATACTGTCACCTTGTTTATTTGTATGCGTTTCTGTGCCTCTTTTACTGAGACGGCAACAGCAGAAACAGAGGTGGACAGAGCATCGGTCGAATGATGAAGATGTTTTGGTCTGAAGACAGTGATTAACAATCACTTTGTGCAATAAAATACAACAGTATCCATGATAGAAGATAATTCTATAGGTGTGACATAAGATGAGATGAGATGAGATGAGATGAGATGAGATGAGATGAGATGAGATGAGATGAGATGATGGAATAGGATAAAATGAATTTATGAGATGAGATGAGATGAGATGAGATGAGATGAGATGAGATGAGATGAGATGAGATGAGATGAGATGAGATGATGGAATGGGATTAAATGAACTGATGAGATGAGATGATTGAATGGGATTAAATGAATTGATGAGATGAGATGAGATGAGATGAGATGAGATGAGATGAGATGAGATGAGATGAGATGAGATGAGATGATGGAATAGGATAAAATGAATTTATGGATGAGATGAGATGAGATGAGATGAGATGAGATGAGATGAGATGAGATGAGATGAGATGAGATGAGATGAGATGAGATGAGATGAGATGAGATGAGATGAGATGAGATGAGATGAGATGAGATGAGATGAGATGAGATGAGATGAGATGAGATGAGATGAGATGAGATGAGATGAGATGAGATGAGATGAGATGAGATGAGATGAGATGAGATGAGATGAGATGAGATGAGATGAGATGAGATGAGATGAGATGAGATGAGATGAGATGAGATGAGATGAGATGAGATGAGATGAGATGAGATGAGATGAGATGAGATGAGATGAGATGAGATGAGATGAGATGAGATGAGATGAGATGAGATGAGATGAGATGAGATGAGATGAGATGAGATGAGATGAGATGAGATGAGATGAGATGAGATGAGATGAGATGAGATGAGATGAGATGAGATGAGATGAGATGAGATGAGATGAGATGAGATGAGATGAGATGAGATGAGATGAGATGAGATGAGATGAGATGAGATGAGATGAGATGAGATGAGATGAGATGAGATGAGATGAGATGAGATGAGATGAGATGAGATGATGGAATGGGATTAAATGAACTGATGAGATGAAATGAGATGATGGAATGAGATTAAATGAACTGATATGATGAGATGAGATGATGGAATAGGATTAAATGAACTGATGAGATGAGATGATGGGATGTGATGAAATGAGATGAAATGAAATGATGGGATGAGATGATGGAATGAGATTAAATGAAATGATGAGACAAGATGAAATGAGATGATGGAATGAGACTAAATGAAATGATTGCACTTTTATGAATTACAAGAAGGGGAAAAGTGTCAAGCAACACTTTTTTTTGTCCATTTCTTTACAATGGTAAAAATGCTAAGTGATGGTACATAAAGGTCAATACCACTTGTTTGCACTCCTTTATGTAAAAGTGGTAGAAGTAATATACAGTACATATGCACAGAAATTCAACATGAAAGACATGACTGTATCAAACCGGGGTAGCTCATCTGCACCCAGTCAGCCAGAAGAAAGATGATCCCATAACAACCTGAGCAGCCTAATCTGCACATGCACAATCACTGACCCTGTTAAAGCTCTTCTCCCCAGGGCGGAAGATTTTTCCTCGGTGTGATCTGACACAACATTTACAAAGGGCGAAGAAGTGAGTGATGTTTGTGTGGAAGTTTTGAAATTAGTGTTCCATTGTAAGGCTGAATCCTCACCTGAAAAACATCCACTAATAGTTTATTCCAGCTGCAGTCGTTGGAGTCAGAATTTCCGAATTGGGGGGGCGTTGCCATTGAAGGAACGTCCCCTCAACTCGGAAAAAGTCGGAGCAACCTCACCAAACTCACCATACAAACATTGCCAGTTTTACTCTTATTTGCACTTTTTTTCATATTTGCTTTTAATCATGACTTTAGCAGACACCAATTATTGGCAAACAAGGGAAAAACATTTTTTTTTAACGTGCGGGCCTTTTCTTTTAAATGGGCCGACTCATCAGAGGAAGCATCCAAATAATGTACTTATTGATCACAATACAAACATGTTATTTATTGTGTTAGTTTTTTTTTTCCTTTTTATTAGTGCTCAAGAATGTACAATTGAAGAAAGACAACGTTTACAGTGGTTTCAGCAATGATATGTAAATGACAGGAAGCATGGTTTACATATCAAGTGGTTGCTTCACTAGTTTAACTGACAGTTACTGTTGAGGGCCGGTGCTCTGTTGGTGTGTGTGTGTGTGTGTGTGTGTGGAGGGAAGAAGGAAAAAAAGACAAATAAATATGAACATGCTTGAAAACAGATGGATTGAAACACACGAGTAGGTAAAAACATTCATTGACAAAGAAATGATGCACTGCATTCACGACATACCTTCAGTTCATTTGCTTCAATGTAGCCGCTGCGGTCTGTGTCATATCGCCTCCATGCCTACAAGAAAACCACAAACAAAAAGACTGAACGTTCTCACAGAGACAGAGATTTACATTTCTCCCCCCCTAAGACTTTGCTTTTTTTTTTTCTTTCTCCAGTGCAGACCAGAAACCGTTCCAGTAGGAACATCCACAAAAGGTTAGGGTGATCACACAGTAATCACACAGTTTCCAATGAACTCCCAGTGCAGCCACACACACACACACAGACGGAGCAGAGGGCAACAAGAGACAAAGAGAGAGGCGAGGGAGGTAGAGAAAAGTCATTTTAATGAATGCTTTAATCTCACAAGCTGTCCCTGTCTAAAGAAGGGCTTCTTATCAAAGATGGATGGTCTTCCCCTCCTTCTCCTCCTTCTCCTCCTTCTCCTCCTCCGGGCTCTGCGGAAAGGAGCTACAGTGGTACAGTGGTTATCCATTATATATGACTCTGAAAATAGAAGGTTCTGCTTCCTCATTCTAACCCTTTAAAACCTGCCCTGCCCTCCTCCTCCTCTTCCTCCTCCTCTTCCTCCTCCTCCTCCTCCCTGCACCCCACAGCAAAGACTGATTAATCCCCCTCTCTTGTTTTATGTTCCGAAACTCTCTGGCTCTCAACGTCCCATCGACGTTTCGATTACTCTGCTGCCGCTTTCCCTCGTTTGCCCTTTCGAATCCTCCTCTCCTTCTCCATACCTTCTCCTTCATACATCCTCCATCTCTCGTTTCATTATTCCGTCTCAATTTGATACGGGAGACAAGGGCAGCGTCTTCCCCCACATGTAAGTGGTTTCTAATTGACTCCATCTTTTCAGCGCGGCAGATCTAACATGAAAATCTGCCATTTTCTTATCTCCTTATCTTCTGAGGGCATTTTGGGGGAGAAAGGATTTTTGCCAGCACTTTTTCAGCTCTCTTCATGCTCTGCAAAGAGCCCTTTATGTGACTGACTGACTGACATTCATTCATTATTCATACTTCGCAACAGCACTAAACTTGTTTATGCTATACTTGTTCGGGCTCTTATGTACAAATTGAAACACGGATTTCAGTTTTCTGTATGTTTAGCATTGTTGTTTGTTGGCTTAAATTAAAGAGTTACTGAGCGCCTAAACACTTTTTTCGGGTGTAAACCAGTAATGTTATTTGTTGATCCACGTGCAAATCTTCTCAGTTTAGTGTAAAGTATTTAAATTGAACATGAAACTGATAAAAAAGTGGTGTCTCTACTGCCTCTCCCTGGTCAAACACCAGCTACTGCAGTCAAACATTGCCACTATCTTTCTTACGGCTCATTTATACTCAAATTTTTTGCGTTTTACGTCCCAAACTTTATCTATCACTACCCTACATACAAACGATTTTGAATAAATATCTAATTGCATTTATTTTTGACATTGGTAATTTTGACGTAATTATTGTTCCATTTGATCAGCATATTTAAAATGATGAAAAGACCAGTGAGAAACAGATGTTTTCTTCAGTCTGTAGAATATAATGTGTATAGGCCAGGACAATATTTAATCTAAAATGGTAATTTGACCAAGTGTTTCACTTTAAAAAAAATACTGCGCCTCCCGTGATTTGATTTTGCGATTTCTGTAAAATTTTATTTAATTGTTCAGCCCTACTACATAACCTCTGTGCATCCTTTGCGTTGGTATGGATACCTCCTCTAGAGGGCAGTACCGAGTATCAAGTTGCAGGCACCAACAAACATTTTATTGTGCTTGATCTGAAATAGACATAAATGCAAGTGGATTTCGCCAAAGTGAAAGACCACTAATGTATAAGGAATATTACTCGCTGGTTCCACTGCAACTTTTGATAAATTGCTATTCTGGATCCTTTGTTTGTCTCGGTGCCCTGGACAAGTAACATCTCTGGGCATTTTTCAAAATCAGGCAGTGGGCGGAGTTTGCTGCAGAAGAGGTTCCTCTTTAAGTTGCTGTGTTATAACTTCAGCAATAATAACTCTCATTGATTTCTGCTGCTAAATCCTTTCCACCAGGAAGATTTTGTTTTCACCGCTGTTTGGTGGTTTGTCTGCAGAATCCCTAAAAAACCTACTCAATCAATTTCCACCCATTAAAAGGAGAACAAGTTTTTTTGTCCTTGCAACCTTTGTGAACCCTTCTATTCAATTTTTTTTTAATTATTTTTTTTATTATTAAATTAGTTTAAGCAGAAAAGGGTCAGAATTATTTTCCATAAAGTTACTACAAAGGTTTGCTCTTGTTGTTTGGCATTCACTATCGAGTAAATGATATGAAGTAGCCTTTTCTTGTGTAAATGACATCCCAAGCTTTATCCAAATGGTGGATAATTGAATTCAAATTAACACAGTGATTCCTAAAGTGTGGGTCACCCAAATGGGCCACGACAGTACTGCAAAAGAGCCGCAAAAGATCATTAAATATTAATAAATAAAAATGTATTCAATTTTCAGTTTCACTATTAAGTTTAAATTGCTCTAAAACATGTACGACAGACTATAATAAACACTTATAAGGAATAAAACAAAAGCCGTGGTGTTAAAATTCTGTTTTTATTTATTTTACTTATTTTATTTAGATAAAATAACTTTTGAGTCGTGATTGAAGGTTTGGGTGTGGACCTCAGAGGATTTTCAGTGGGCCCTGGCACTCTTAAGTTTGGGAATGGCTGCATTTACATTTATTGTACTGCTGTTCCATTACAATTTAAGAAATGTATGTAGCTATATACAGCATGCTACTATTGCCGAGCCCTGGTTGGAAGAAATTTGCACGGACGCAGACGCGCACACACACACAATTTCACGCAACCTCGGAGAACAATGAACAGCCCCGGGTAATTAACACCGATCAGGTGTTGAGCATAAAACACCAGAGCGAACGAACATCACACACACCTAATTACAGTAGCTGAGACCCATGAAACTTTGCAGCGGCTACAACAAGCACCAGGAGGGTTCACTGTATTACAGTAATCAAAAATTGCAGTGAAACTGGTCCCATTACAAACTACGTACTCATTCCTTAACTTCACTGACAGGATTTATACGTCCACAGTTCATTTGCCTCCTATATTTTCCACTCCCCTCCATCCCCTCCAACACGAGGAAAGAGAAAACATGTACAGCGACTCTGTGCTTTTCCTTCCATTCTACTTCAGTTTATTTCACTAATTAGAGCACCTTCAACCACAGACAGGCAACTGAAGCATGAAATTAGCCGGTAGGTAGAAAAGAGAACATGCACTCTGTCAGCTCTCCATGGTTGACTGACTCCTGACTCTGTAATGAACGGTTCGTTAGAACAAACCTGTCCTTGCCAGTGACATTTCACAGTGAACAAGTAGCTTTTGCACACAAATACGTCCTGGAAAAGTGCTGATCAAGTGACAGATTGTTATGAAGGCGGGGGGTGGTGGGGGGTGGGGGTGGGGGCAGCAGCTTTGGATTAAAAGGAATATCCCGGCCCTTACACACTCCCACAAACACACACACTTACCGCCATAAACTCAGCGCTGGAGCTGACAAACTGTCTGAAGCACAGCAAGAAGTTCTCTTCAGTTGGGAGAATCTGGGCCAGCTGGAGTGAGACAGATGACAGGAAAATGGAAGTGGTGAGTGCACAAGATGGTGGAGTTGAAAAGCCGGGGCAGAAGAAATGAAGACTGGGGAGCGTTTGAAACGGGCAACTCAGACATGAATAACAGAGAGACGCAACCTGAGCTGCAAGGCTGTAACTAAAGTTATTTTCAAAAGGGATGTTTTTGGATGCTTAGACCCAGACTGGATTTTTACCACAGTAATTGAGGCTGAAACTCATTTGCAGATTTTCCAGGCTGGTGGTGGATTATTGATATTGCAGCAGCTCTCCATCTCACATCTCTTTCACTTCTCACTCTGAAAATTGTAAAATCGAGGCAGAGCAATATCCCAAAAATGATGCTCCATAGAGACGATGGTGAAGGCTGCATTTACACAGATGATGGGAGTATTGACTGGATTTCTATAAACCACCACCGGCTCTACATTTTTCCTTTTTACAACTTTTTCCTCACGCTCATTTCAGAGCAAAAAAAAACCCTTTTGCTTGTTATGTTTTTGGGTTGGAGCCACATTTCAGCGACATAAACCAAGTATTGTAATTATAAGGGACGTAGTAACAGCAGAATTTTACAATAAGACTATAACATGGTGACAAACGTAACAGGAACATCCACATTTCCAAAAGACTTATCATAACTAATATGTAACCAAGTGCTATATTTAATTGTTTCATTTGTTTGTTTCTTTCTTTCTTTTACATTTTGATATTTTTAATCAACTGCTTTTATTGCAAATCTTTGGTTATAGTTTGTTTGACTTGTTTCAAATCATATGAATTTTGCGAGTTTTCTACACTCTATAGTAATACTAATACTAGGGCTGTTTTTTTTTCTATTCATCAAGTAATTGTTTGGTAGATAAAATGTCAGAAAATGTTGAAAAATGTTGGCCAGTGTTTTGGCAAATGTCAAAATGATGACGTTCTCATATGTCTTGTTTTGTCCACAAACCAATATTAATCAGTTTGAATGATTTCTTTGTTATATGGGGCAGAAACTTGAAAATATTCACCTTTTAGGAGCAGGAAAAATCTGAGAATCTGCTTTAATTATACAAAAAACATTCAAACTGATTAATCAATAATAAAATTACTTGAAGATTAATTTAGTAATTGATTAATAGTCAATTATTCGATTAATAGCTGTAGCCCTAACTAATACTAATCAAAAATCAATAAATAAAATATGTTTAAGTTAACTGAAATACCATTACTACTAATAATAACAACACAAAAGTTGTTTTACTATGATGATTGTTGTCCTTGATGATTTTTTTTAGGTGCTTTTAGTGATGATTAGGAAGTATTGTGACTATACTGGTAACCAGTACAAACTATTTCCTTAAACAAGGAAAAGAACAAGTTGCATCGCGTCCGTTAAGGCCTCACCTCTGACATCTCAATTCGTCCATCTTTGTTCTTGTCAAACTTCTGCATGAACTCCTTCATCTTTTCTCTGAATGTGGGGTTTGACGGGTCCTGGAAAAGATTTGTACCCACTTAAAGTGAAACCAAACTGGTTCAAGTATCACTGGTTTTCTGCGTTTAAAGACCATTTAAATTGAAAAAGTACACATTACCAGTGGTAGAAACTACTGGTGGAGAACATGTGACAGGAATTATGTGTGTGTAAGTGTTCCTACACAATTGTACACTTCATTTTATAACTTTCAGCAATTTTAATTTCAAGTGTCCTTGCTGTTCTACTGTCTTTGCTAGTTTTGCTAACGCTCCAATGCTTTATTTAAAATTCGTAAAGATGACGAAAGTGCACTACCACCGATACAGAAAGGGGGCGACAGAGAGCAGGACTGTAGCTGAACCAGTTCTGTGTTTGTGTACAGTATTTTGTGAAGAGAAAATGTCACTTTTATAGATGTCTGTTAAACAAGTGGGGCATCTCTGTTAATATTCTGTACTAACACTGACGCACAGCGACGTTCGTGGACTACGGTCCCCACCGAAGCAGAAATTTTGGTTGAGTCAAAATGTCGATTCGGTGACATACCGTTGCTCTTCCTCGTGCAATACGATAATCGATACGACACTACATTTATCGGTATTTTAATTAACAATTTAAGGCGCTCTAAAGTAAATCGCCCCTGCCACGTTCACTCGTCGGCTCTTGTTGGTTCGTAACACATTTTTCTGTGGGGGTGACGCAGTCAGAAGACTGTCTTTAGTTTCTGGACTCACCACTCCTGCTCCTCTCCGGGCCATTTCCAGCTCCCTGAAGAAGTTCTCCAGCTCCTTCCCCTCGATGTAGCCATTACCTGGGACAAGGACAGACCATAACGCCATGTTATCACATCACAAAGAGTTTTAAACCAGCACCAGCTCTGATGTGATGTGGCCACAGAGTCAAACTGATGGCAGCATGGCTCAGTTTTATCTTTATTGATTCAAACATGAGCCTTTTACCAAGAACTCGCTTCCTTCCCCTCCGGCTCGAAAGACTACTCTATTGACTGCCTCGATGCAAACCGATCACTCCTGGAAGACCGCGTGTGTTCACAGTGTTGCATGCAAGGAGAGGCTATATATGGAAAACTGCTTTTCTAGGATTTTGAAGGTGATGATCCACAGGCAGCTTCTTTTACTCCATGGAAATCAATACTATGTTCAGTGGGAGGTTCAGCAAATGGGACGAGTCAATATGGTTAACAGTGCGGTGTGAAAAAAAGAAACAATACTGTGACACCAGGAGGGCTGCAACAGTGGAGGCAATGCAGGTAATTGCTCGGGACCCATAGGAGCTGATTACACTAATCCAGTGTATTACCTGTATTGTACGTTAGGTTATGAAAATTCCATGTCCCTATTGCAATTATTGTGACAAAAAAATTCTACACTTTAATCGAAACAAACTTTTTTTTGTTCTAATTTTTGTCAAAGAGCATGTTTACAGTGAAAATATAAAATGACTGCAAACATGCAGACTCTTCCATTGTGGTTCTTCAAAGTAAATCTCAGAACTGAATGACATAATAACATATTCTTTTCAAAAAAGATTTTCAGAGATGCTTTACAGATAAAAATAGATGAAACAGACAATATTTACACTAGAATTAGAATGATTCATTGGTTGGGCTGACTAATCTGGCCGATATTTGCCATTTTTGTAACGGCCAGCTTTGGCTGATTGTTATTTTTTAATATTTAATTTCTAAAATACCTAACAAAATAATAATAATGATTTATATTGTGATTTGATTTTTTTCCCCAAAGCAAGTAATTACACAAATACTGTAAAAGACAGCCTGAATCAGATTATGTAACCTGTGAGATTGGTGATATTTTCTCCCCAAGAAGTGAAGCTTCCTATTTTCCACAAGAAAATGCCTCCGCCTTGTTTTTCTGTGAGCCGTCAATCCCTCTACCGGATGAAGTGTCACATTTGTCAAACTTTTCTTCAAAAGCTCCTCACTCTGAGAGGACGCGTCCATCATATTTGTCTCTATTCTGTGATGCCAAATTTAGCCTGGGGAGGGGCACCAAACTGTCGTCCTTCTCATCTCATTTTATCTTTATTCCTGGTGTTTCTGGCCCTGACAGAATCTATTCAGGGGACGGCTTCACCCAGGTTAGCTGTGAACCAGTGCCAACGTTCCCTCAACAGACACGCCGAATGCTTGGACAGATGGCGCCAAACGATGTGAGGAGCTGCTTCAATAAGACCCTGGAAGGCAGAGCTGCCTCATTAAACTCTAGCAAAGATTATTATGGGCATCCACTTCCTCTCCTCTGCCTCCTGCCTCTAACTCACTGTCTCATCTTCCATCTCCCTCGAACCAACCCAGTATCTTATCGACTTTGTTCCGTCCATGCAAGTTTTCATGCATATGTATGTGTGTGTGCGTGTATGAGTGATGTTATCTAAACTCCACCAGCTCCGCTGTTTCAGTTAGTGGAGCTGTCAAGTGCCTCGCTGCTGTCCAGCCTCCCTCCTGTGGATTTTATCGACATTTAACACCCTGGACACAAAAGAGTTGATAATTAAACCAGATTTTTTTTTTTTTTTTTAAATGTGATTGACTACAAAGCAAGTGGCATAAAATCTCAATAAAAATAGATTTATGGATGGATTAGGCTGTGGCTCTGTACGATAAACACAGCCATAGATCTGTTTAGTCCCATTATATTTGTGTTTGTGCAGCATTTATTCATGCGCAGCATTAGCTTTTTAGTTAGACTTTAAATCACACCGGTGACATCTTATTTTTTGTTGAACATGAAATCCTATAAATTGCACATACAGAATAAACATATATTTTGGGCAAAGGTGGATTTATGTAGACACCCATTTAATGCTGCTAATGCAATTAATTAATTCAATTGTTTATATTTATTCATTCATTTACATACATGTTATTTAACCTTCTGTTATGTGAACACCTATTCTCTCATTTGGATTATTGCTGTGATTATTATATTAATACTATTATTACTAGTAGTATATTGATATATATTTTATTATTATTAATCTTAATAAAAATTTTTTTTTGACAACCTGTATTTCTGTTTTGTTCACCTGGACGAATGTAGAGGTTTTCCTCTCTGTGCTACCAATACAAACAAATAAAAAAATCTTTTACAGTGTATGCTGCAGTCCAGTTACAGTGACCATAAAGTCTCCAAAGCACTAATATACAGCAAATCTCAAAGCTGCAATGTGTATATGTATAAAAAAAAACACATTTAAGAGAGACCCTAACTCATGCAGTTTAAATTTTAAATGACTACATTTATACTAAGACTTATTTTTGTTTCAATATGAAACCGATATTTCAAACTTTAATACCTACCAATGCCAAAATCACTCCATCTTAGTCTTGTAGCGCAATAAACTACGTAGGCGTTTCAAATGCAGTCATGTGATATCCTTGTCACATGACGGCGGTGGCAGACGTCACGTGACTAAGCCCCAATGAACCGCCATGTTGGCGGCCTAAGATGCGGCAAAAATGAGTGGGGCTGGTGCACGGAGATCAACCGATACGTCGCAAAACGACAGACTGAATATATGCCATCCTTATAATGCTGCTGGCACAGAGGGGACACTATTCCAGACGTGCAGTATTCCGACGTCTTAAACTTCCTGATTAACTTCCCTTCGTCTTAATCCAGCGAGGATTTGCAGTGGGAGAATGTGAAACGACTAAATGTCAGTCGTCCCATTAATGGGGAATATTAACTGTTGGTGTTGCCGATGAGAGAGATGGATGGCAAGCAGCATTTTCAACATTTCCCTTTCCTGTCCGCCACAACTTCCCCTTGAATTCAACACGCCATGTCCCACAGTTCACCAGCGAGTGAAGCCGAGCACCTGGCAGTTGCCGTCTGTTTTCCGGCTGCGGGGATTAAGCAAGCAAGCAAGTTCTGGCAGCAAGTTTTAAATGCCTGCTCAGACTCTTCTTGGTCACTTTCCAGTATTTACTCGATGCTGCCTCCACCATTTCTGGTGGTTTGTTTGCTCTGATTCACCCAACATCGTACGTCTCATCTTTCATCTGTCATCTATCCACTATCTTCCCTTTTATGATGGAAACACCCAGAGAGGAGACGAGCTGCCTGACATATTAGCTGATTTATGTTTTGTCTAGTGTATATACTGTACGTCTATAGAGGTGAGGAGCATCGTATTTAGTTTAGTGAAGCATTTACGTCAAATTTAGTGTTTTCAGGCCACATAAGATTTAGCTTTTATTATGCTTTTGGTGATATCTGACCCAGTGATTTTGTTTGATTTTTTGGATTTGAATATCTGCCATGGTTTGTCACTTTTTCTTTTTTTTTTACTTATTCCGATTTAGCTTTATGATGTGAAAGATATGAATTGTATTTTCTTGGACTTCAGTTTTTCATTGGTTCTGTTTTATTCCCTATGAGTTTTATTTTGTAGTTTTGTTTTGTTTTGTCTTTTATCTGCTTTCCTGCCTCAGTAACTGTCTGCCACACCTTGATGTGATTCACCTGTGCCCAATCATCCTTTGTTATTTTTTAAAGGAGGATCCATAACAAGCCACTGAGGTGCTGCTCATGAATGAACAGTGACTTGCTGATAATTAGTGTCTCGTGAATTAAAGTCTGACTCAAACTTGCAGCAAGTCAATTTATTTTATCCACACAAGCTTCTCAGAGTCCATTTACTCTGCATAACTTCCAAAGCTGTAATGAAACACTTGATGAGACAAGAAAGGTTCAGATCTACAGAAAATTCACTATGCCTACAAATAATTATTATTTCCATGATCAATGAATCTTCTAATTATTTTCTCAATTAATTTATAAGTTTTTTGGTTCATAAAAGACCAGATTAAATTGCAAAATGTGGATTAGTGTTTCCCAAACCTCAAAATCCCTTACAGTCCCTTATAAAATTATCTTTAAGTTTATTAAATCTTATTTAATTTTAGTTTATTTAAGACTCTTTTTTTGTTTTGGTTTGTTTTTACCAAAGTAGTGCTGCAAGGGTTAACTCTTTTACTGCAAACTTAATATTAAAAGATTTAAATAGGCTTAAAGATTGTGTTAAATGTATTTTACTTTAAATTACTTTCAAGTAAGAACAACAGAGTTGAAAACACATGGGAATGGTGTTAAATTTATTTTTTTTTCATGTGTAACTTTAACATCAAATGTGTTCAGTCTTAATTGGCTCGTATTTGCCTTATTTTAACAGTTTCTGCACCAACATGCCAAAATAAAAGCTTCACAAAATCACTTAACTTGCACATTCTGTGAGTCTGTACAGACCAGGGAGGTTCACTTTTCTGCTTCCGATTCTAAAAAGGTCGAGCTCAAAACAAGAAGCCACTCAGAGAGGACGGCTGTGCTGACTTTGTGCATATTTAAAACCAAACAAAGTGCATTTGCCTTTCAAAGTAAAGCGCAGCCCCGTCTATTCAAATGTTTTGCGGTGAGACAAACATAGGTGGGTCAATTCAAGGTGTGGGTTTTGCTTGAAAAACAAATTGTGATTTATAATTAGCAAAAGGCACCACATTCGCTTCCTTTTTTTGAGGGGACTGATTGACTGTGAAGGATGAAAAGGACACAGAGTGGAGGAGCTGCGAGAGAAGCAAATCCTGGTGAGATTTGCTTCTGGGCCAACGGGGGAAATCTGTGTGGTTTCATTATCTGTGGGTGCATCGAGCCTCTCTTGTGTATTTTTATCGGCAAGTCAGAGATGTTTACTCAATCTGAGCAAACAAATGAGTTCCCCCCGCAGAGCCAGAAGACAGAAGTCTTTTTTTTTTTTTAATGAGAGCAGAAATCACTCGCTGCAGTCAAATCTGTTCATGCACAGTGGGTGAATTTGATTTGCAAAGCTGCTTATTGCAAAGCACAATATGTAAAGTACCTCAGGATTAGGACATTAAAAAAAAGGGTGGTGTCCAAAACAGAGAGGAGTTACAACAGATATGACAACTTTCTACCTACCTCCTCGTTCCAGTTTAATTTCCCTGTGGAGCATGTTCTTCCACCATGTGTGCCTCAACAACACCTCGTGTTTACAATGAATTCCCAGGTGTGTGCGTGTGTGTGTGTGTTCTTGTACTTGCTGCAGAGTGAGGACCAAAATTCATATAATTCCTACAAAGTGAGGACATTTTGACAAAGTGAGGACATTTTGGCTGGTCCTCACTTTTTTTCACCCCTTAAAAGGGCTTTTTCAGGGTTAAGACCTGGTTTTAGGGTTAGGGTTAGAATTGGGTTTAGGTTAGGGTAAGGGTTAGAGTTAGGCATCTAGTTGTGATGGTTAAGGTAAGGGTAAGGGGCTAAGGAATGCATTATGTCTATGAGGGTCCTCAAACGTGTGTGTGTGTGTGTAAACTCCCGTCTGTTTTAGACAAGTTGCAAGGATTATGATGAGGACAATGGATGTCCCAGCTCCTCACTGGCTAATGATTTATGAGACATTTTTAATTAGCTGACTGTAGCTGATGACTGATAATTGGGGAGTTGGTTAACATTGTCAGTCTGAGCGTATATACAGTATGTCTTAATTCTGTGGCTCACCATAGGGACCAGAGCTTGTCCTCCATGTATCCATGTAGAATCCAACCTCAACCAACATGAGCCTATCATACCTTAATTCTACAAATTAGAAAAAAGAAATGTGTGCATGTTCTTGTACTTGCTGCAGAGTGAGGACCAAAAATCATATGATGACATTTTGACAAAGTGAGGACATTTTGGCTGGTCCTCACTTTTTTGTCACCCCTTCAGGGTTAAGACCTGGTTTTAGAATTAGGGTTAGAATTGGGTTTAAGTTAGGGTTAGGGTTAGACATCTAGTTGTGATGGTTAAGGTTAGGATAAGGGGCTGTCTTTGAGGGTCCTCACTTTGATAGAAGCCCAAACATGTGTGTGTTTGCAGATATTTGTTACCTTTTTGGGACTTTTTCCTAACATAAACACTGACCTTGTCAGGACCAGCAGTCCTTATGGAGACCAACACTTGGTCCTAATGAGGCAGAAATTCATTTTTGAGGCACTAAGATTTGAATTGTGGTTGGATCTGTGTTTGCCAAACTTACTACATTTGACCTGTTTTTAAAGATGTTATATAAGATATTATAAAGATTTTAAGATCAAAATAGCATAAATCATAATGAACACATTCGTGTATAATGCAGCAACTATCTGACATCTAATACCTGATGTATTTTCTTTTCCAAAAGATGTTTAAATTAATTAATTGTGCATGTTATTTAAAACATATACACATAAATCCAGAGTTCCCACACCTTGGTTGACATCAAATTCAAGGACTTTTAAAGAACTTTCCAGGACCAGTTCCCTAAAATTCATGGACTGAATGTGCTGACACTGCTAAAGATGGGAGGGCAACTTGTAAGAGCAGATTCATCCATAGTTTCATCCACTTTTATTGATTTGCAGCACCCTCTGCATCTGGACAAGTGATTGTCCTTGGGATCTTGGTCAATTTTGTCATTGTCTTTGGTGAGACAGAGATCTTGACATTTTAATTTCCCAGGCATCGCGTCATTTTCTCTTTCTCTTGCTTTAACATTACTCACTCATTGTTCTGCATCAATGTCAATGTCAATCACGTCAATGGTGGAGACAAAGAGTGGACATGTACATCAAGCAATGCAGGGCATGAAAAGTAGGTGGCGTCTTGACAAACAAAGGAGACATTTACCTAAATACCAACTTAACTTCTTTGTTGCACAAAATTCAGGTATTTTTGATGACCCGGGTGATTTTCAAAAACATTCAAGGGCCTTGAATTTCTGAAACCCTGTAAAAATGGTAAATTTGTTTGGGGACCCAAAAAATATCCCCCACGACCCATTTGTGGGCCCCGACCCAGTGTTTGGGAATCGCTAAGCTGTCCAAATTAATAGTGTGTGCAAGACATCCAAGGCTTGAATGAGACAGAATAAGGAAAATAAAATAAACTTATCACTAGTATTGAGCCGATATCATACTCATTGGTATTGGTATCGGTCTGATACTGTAAAAAATAACTGGACTGCAAAAGAAAAACGAGAAATCTGATATAATTCAAAATCCCTCAGTATCACATAAATACCCTGTGCAAAGACAGGAAAACACATACATAAAAAGCAGCAACGGCAAGTTATTTTCGTTTATTTTTGTATAATATTTGCTAAACAGTCATATTATATTTTGTAATGCCCAGTTATGGCTGTAGGTGGTGATGCATCAGCACAAATGTGTTGATAATAGCTTAGTCATTTAAAGCTCCTGTGTCACACTGATATCAGTATCGGTCGATAGTCGAGAGTGCAATATCGGTTTTGGACACAAACACTAGGTATCAAGCTGTGCCTGCTTGTCACAATGTAGTGGAAAGGATCAGCAAAGATGAGACCTTAATCAATACTGAGAAAAAAAGTGAGTAAAGAAAATGACATGATATCAATATGAAATCAGTCGCTCTTTTTTGTTGTTGTTGATATATCGACCGAAAGCATCTCTCCTGCAACGATCGACACCCGAGCCACATAAAAACACAAAATAAGTGAGTTTTAGATTGGAAACGGATATCAATAAGCCAGCAAGGAGCATCATTTGCAGCCAATTAGTTATAGGGCAACGTCTAAAGTGACACTAATTATAGGTCATTTACGCCCACAAAGAAAACCCTAATTAAATCATGAATCGATGGCAGGGTAACAATTTAACTGAGAGTTTTGAATCCAAAATAAAATCTAAACATCTATATTTCTGTTAAACAGCTGGAGAATGACACACACACACAAACACACAAACACACACACACACACAGAGAGAGAGCAATAATTCAATTCAGAGCTGATGTAGGTTTGAATACTGTGCTATATTATGTCTTTTAATAGAACTACTTATACATAATATATATCTGCCAATGCATTTAACTCATCAAATATTCATTGGGAGAAAAATAAAAGGTCGACTTTTTTATGCTGACTTTGTACCATGTTTAGAAATGCCCCTTTATAAAAAGCGTCATCGTGGATCAAGCAGGAGAGTACCATGAAATATTAGCTATAACTTAAACATCCATTTGAACGGAGAAATGATCTTTACAGATGTTTTCCAGTTGTCATTTTTACAATGCTTTTAATTAATGCTTAGATTAGGGCTGCAAAGAGTTAATTTTTATTAATCCATTAGGTGTTTGATCCAAAAAATGTTGAAAAATATTAATAGGTGTTTCCCAAACCTCGAAATAACAATGTTCTCAAATGACTTGTTTTGTCCACAAGCTAAAATTATTCACTTTTAATGATTTTTTCTTTCTAAGATGAAACAAAGAAAAATCAAATAAATTGTTTTAATTATTTAAAAAAACAAACAAAAACCAATGAGCAAAATAGTTGGTAACTAATTTAGTAATGGATTAGTCACTGCAGCTCGACAGCTTTTATGACTTGACAGGAGTTTTTTGGGTGTAATATTTTCGGAAAATGCTTTTTAAGAGCCTTCGCTTCATCTGCGTGTCATGGATTTCAGTCAGTGATGATCATCAGCTCCTACCGTCTGCGTCGAAATGTTTCCAGATGTCCAGGAACTGGGACGCGGTGACCTCGGCCAGGTGCAGGTGAGGAGGCTGCGTTGGTTTGTTTGCCATGATGCTGAGCTGAGGGTCGGCGATGATGATGATGCTGCTGCTGCTGCTGCTGCTGCAGCGGATTCACGCGCCAGAGAGAAAAGGAGAAGAAGAAGAAGAGAAGAAGAATCCGCGACTAACTTTTCTGTGTCTCCTGTTCAAACCTGAACACTCCCCGCACTGGAGCAGCGGTGCACCGCCCGCCGCTTTTTAACCCCGGCGCTGGAGCGGCAGCGTCGCTGCACCGCCGGTGGGGGCGCACTGCCACCGAGCGCACCCATCTCCACATCCGACCCAGTGTGTGCGCGTGTGCGTACATGGTATTCCTTATGTTGTGGGGACCGAAATCTATTTACACAGACACATTGTGGGGACTCGTCTTCTTTATAGGGACAAAAAAACCAAGTCCTCATAAGGTAAATGACTCAATTTTAAGGTGAAGGCATGTTTTAAAGATAGGTTAAGGTCAGGGTTAAGGCACTAGTAATTATATTTAGGGTTAGAATGAGTTTCCAGGAAATGAATGTAATTCAATGCATTGTCATCCAAAGTCATGGAAACCAGTGTGTGTGTGTGTGCGTGTTCCTGGTATTCATTATATTGTGGGGACCTAAATCTGTCTCCACAGTCACATCATGGGGACTTGTCTTCCTTATGGGGACAAAACTCAAGTCCCCATAATCTAAATTACTAAATTTTAAGGTGAAGACATGTTTTAAAGTTAGGCTGAGGTTATGGTTAGGTAAGGGTTAGGGCACTAGTAATTATATTTAAGGTTAGAGTAAGTCTCCAGGAAATTAATATAAGTCAACACAATGTCCTCTGAAGCCATGAAAACCCATGTGCATGTCTTTGTGAAGACTTAAAAAGGTAAAAAACCATACAGGGAGTGAGGAGATTTTGTCTTGTCCTCACAACTTTAAAGGGCATTTAGACCTGGTTTTAGGGTTAGAGTGGTGTTTTTTTATCACCCAATCAGCTGACTGTTGTGGGCGGAGCTTGACCGTACCTTATTATTTTACTCTGGCACCCCAAAGGAAGGGTACCAAACAATGGAACAGTTGTAAATGGTAAATGGCTTGTTCTTATGTAGCGCTTTTCTAGTCTAGATGACCACTCAAAGCCGCCTTACACTACAGTTTTTGCCATTCACACCCATTCAATCGCACTTTCATTTTTCTGTCACCCGTCTTTTGTACCCATTCACACACTGCCATCAGGAGCAATGTGGGGTTAAGTGTCTTGCCCAAGGACACATCAACATGATGACTAGCGGAGCTGGGACTCAAACCTACAACCTTCAAGTTGAAAGACGATTCGCTGGTTGTTTTGTTACTATTCCTAATGGAAACACACACACACACACACACACCGTACCAAACCGAACCGTTCCACTCAATGGAAACCACACTTCAAAAAACCTTGAATTATCCCTTTAAGGGGGACAAGAATGTGAGAATGTGTGAGGCTTCACAAGCTTAATTAGAGCTCACATGCTAATCATATTCTCCACAACGCCTCCAGCCAGCAGTGATTAGCCCACATAATAAATGTAAATTCTGGGAGGGGGAGACGAGAGAGAGAGAGAAACTTTTTAATTAATGTCCAGTCTACTGTGTAGAGGGGCAAGCAAAGCCACAGATCCTATTAGGGAAAATGAGGATGTAAAATATGTACTCATATGTGTTTCTTCTACTCATTTACTGTGAGAGGTGATCAAATCCAGGATGAAGTAATAAGACTGTAATGAGCAGGAGGGTAAGTATCCCTGGAAGCATGCTTTTCACATATGATGAATACTAATCATGCTTTTCACTGGGTCACTCTGGGTTTTTGAAACCGTGTGAAAAGCACTGAGTGTGTTTTACAAGGCCCTGTAGGTTGATTTGATTAGATCTTCCAATGGACATTTCCGTTTGTACCAACATTAAGAGCACGGTTGTAATTAACGGCAATAATGATGGCTCTGTTCCACGTGTTTGCCAGGTGAAATGAGCCAATAAGCATGTAAGCAAGCACAAAACCAGTGTCCTCCTAAGTTAACGTTAATTCATTTCAGCTGTGATTATCCTGCCATAATGCGTCAAAATGTCAAAATTCGATTAGCACAGGTCCAACATAAACCAAACTGCATGGATTTTTCGAAATCCGTTAGGGGCAATGCAATAAGCTACAAAGTCACTGAGCCATTAAAGTCCATACACCAGGCAACCTTGAGTTTAGTACTGTGGCAAGTCCACCTCAGTATCTATTTCATATAATCACACCTTAAGTGTGAGTATATGAGATACTAAAGTTTGTGTCACTTTGTAAACCACTCGCCCTCTCACACCAAAGTCCATGGAGAAAATCAGTGATTTAAAATCACAGCACATAGGAGATGTCGATCCACTGCTGTCTGCATTTGTAAGTTCAAATGTGTTATTTCAGGAGCCCCGCTGTTTGGAATCCTTTATCTGGCTCTACCTAAGTGACACAAACTTATCAGACGGTAGTAGCCTTAAAATCACACGCTGTCCACAACCCAATACAAGCTGTCCATTTGACCTCAATACATCACAAAATGGACATTGTGCAATATATATATATATATATTTATATATGTGTGTGTGTGTGTGTGTGTATACAGTACATTTGTTTTTGTGATTCTTCACTGTTCCTGCATCTTCAGCTACAGCTCAGGTTTACAGCGAAAACAAGTTCATATTTTCTTCCTCTCTTCAAGGTGGATGGGTTTAATAAACATCATATCAGACTTTAACACGTCATAAAACAGCCTGCGACAGAAGAGTCGAGGTGTTAGGCGTTTTTCCCTCTGCCTCTGTTCTTCTATTGAAACCTTTGGCACTATATCAACAGGAAACAAGAGCGGAGACCTGACTGTGCTGTCAGAACCCAGCCCGTCACATCTCCTCAGTGGTGGAGTGGTAATTTTCCACGTCCTCCTTTGCTGCTACGCTGGTACGGTGCTGACACGCTGCTGACAGCCAAATCCTTCTGGAGGTAGCGTGTGAAAGTCAGCAGCGACATCTCCCCAAGCACTAACGCTTTTCTGTACTCTAGTAAGAGCCATATTCACTAACAGGAGCACTGCTGTCTCACAGACGGTGCCAGCTCAGGTAGTCGACATTGCAGAGACACTGTGTGTGTGTAGGTGTGCTGTGTGGACACATTTTGATTCATGCCTATTTTATTTTGCTCTTATGAGGACATTTTGGCTGGTCCTCACAACTTTAAAGGGCTTTTTCAGGTTTAAGACCTGGTTTTAGGGTCAGGCATTTGGTCATGATGGTTAAGGGTTAGGATATTTAGGGTTCAGGTTAGAGTTATGGTATTCATTACCTTTTTAGGACCATTTCTGGCATAAACACTGATCTTGTCAGGATCAGTAGTCCTCATGGAGACCAAAACCTGGTCCTAATGAGACAGAAGCTACTGTAATTTCTGAGGATCTGGTTAAGTTTAGGGCTAAGATTTTAATTGGTTATGGGATAAGTTTTAGTTTAGTCTGTCCAAATCAGTGCAAGTCAACGCAGTGTCCTAAGAAGAATAGCCGCACAAACCTTTGTGTGTGTGTGTGATGGCATGTGACAGTTTTTAAGAGTGTGAACTCAGCACAGCTGCCCCGCTCAATTTCCTCAGCTTTTCTTTTCAGCCGATAATAATCAATAAGCCTGTGCTGCGTTTGGTTGGCACGGCGACAAAAGATAGATCAACGACACATTACAGATGACGCCTGTCTCCAGCCTGCGGGGACTCACACACACACACACACACACACTTCATTGTACTATCATATGTCTTTATTTATGCATCCTGTCTTCCATTTCACTCCATTCAAAGCAGCGATTTGCATCCTACACACTCATCACATGCTCGTATGTCTGTGTAAAGTGTGAAGCTGAGGAGTGAATGTGTGTAAACGTGGTCCAGGGCAGACATGTCTAGGTGCTGTGTTTGTGTTGTCAGCCTGCGTGGTTCATTTGTATTAATATTTCAGTCACACAGTGTATGTGGATCAATTATGTAACAGAACGGAGCGGAGCGTGGAGCAGTCATTTCCACTTCATGTCTCCATCTGTTTGAGGTGTGTTTGAAATGAAGGATTGAGAGTGTGTAAGTGAATGTGCTGTGTGGACCTGTTTTTATTACGCCTTAAAGACCTTTTCTGGTGTAAACACTGTCTTTTTCAGGACCAGTATAGTCCTCGTGGAGACCAAAACCTGGTCCTTATGAGGCAGAACCTCATTTTTGAGGAACTGGTTAAGTTTAAGGCAAAGCTTGGAATTTATGGTTAGGTTAAGGTTCGGGTTAGACATGAAGTGTTTATGCTTCCCGTTAGGTTGGGTTTAAATAATGGCACTCTTAGTGGGTGTCAGGATCCAAAAGCACAAAACTATAAAGTTAGTTTGGTTTTGTTAAAGTTACAAAAGTACGAAACTAAAAGCAAAGTAAAAGAAATAAAAGAATAAAAGACTTATCTACAGAACAACGAGGACAGAGGGAGTCTTTATTTCATGATTAACAAGATCATTCGCCTCCATTTTAAACTCCTTAATGGAATTAGAATTCAAGGAAAATAGAGAATATAGTCCCAAAGGGTCACCCCTGTTACTCTAAATGTACAAAATCTAAATCAAATAATGCTGTAACACACACACACACACGCACACACACACACACACACACATATATTCAAGAAACGTCTGTCTGTCTTTTAATCACACAATTTTCCACTGTTTCAGGTTGACAGGTTTCAAATTTGGCAGGTTCCATTTCACTTCCTCAGGGCACCACTTTGTGTGTAATGCTGACTTCAGAATAGAATAGAGTTTATTTGCCATTTGCACAAATAAATTACAATTCTTGTGAATTTCCCTGAGTTGCAAAATTATTAAAATCCCAAAAAATAAAATATAGGACACAATAGTAAGATATAAACACAATATATAATGAATACAAATACACTATGAAGTGACAGTTGTCTATATTGCTCATTTTTGCACATTAGTGTATAGGTATTCACTGATGAGTGCACATAATTAATGTATCATGAACCGGATTGTTATTGCACATAATGAATATGGATAACAATGTATAAAAATGCTTATAATTCCTCAACGGTTAATAAATTTCTTTTTGTTCAATCCCTCAAATTAACGCTCACATCTTGAATTCATTGTGCTGTTGTACACACTGCATGTGTAACTGTAACCTAACTGTAGGTAGTTAATAAACAGAAAACACAGTGAGAATTATAGAATCTTTACAGGAATGGTTGGAAAAACTTCCAGTCTAAACATATAAAATATGGATAAAGGCGTGGGCTAGGGATAAGGTTTTACAAATGCAACAAAAGTTGTACAAGAAAACTCCCATCCATCATCTGAAAGTTTTTTTTTGTATTAATTTATTTTTTTGTATTAAACAGTTGACAGTGGAAGTAATTAGATTGTAACCTGTGACCAAGAAACAGTAAATATGACAGCATACAAAACACACAACAGAAGGCTGACATGGAAGTGAAATGCAAAATCTGTTGTGCCCAT
Source organism: Brachirus orientalis (assembly GCA_016785285.1). Classification (NCBI taxonomy): domain Eukaryota; kingdom Metazoa; phylum Chordata; class Actinopteri; order Pleuronectiformes; family Soleidae; genus Brachirus; species Brachirus orientalis. The sequence goes on from JAFBJR010000549.1 coordinate 484,535, forward strand.
ACAGAATAAAAAAAAGGCAAGCGTGGTAATTTCATAAATGGGTTTTAAGGCTGTTCTGGAGATTATAACCGGAGACGTGATCAAATTAAAGTGTCTTAACGTTACGTTTTCCTGTTTACTGTATGCAGCAGCTCCAGATTTCACATTCCAATGATGGCAGCCTCCACTCAGAGTGAAAAGACATCTTGATGTTATGCGTGACACAAAGCAGACTACTAATCAATGGCTTCTCCAGCTCTAATGGATGAAATGTTCAAGGGAACCTGGCAGGAGCTTCCAGTTCAACTGAGAAGATTGAAAACTGCGAACCCAGGTTCTCCCTCTCCCGTTATTCAGATGAAATTATATTCTGCTTTTCAAGTAACTGATTATACAATATATTAAATATTCTCTTTCTCTCTATAGATACATTTCCATCTTTAAAGTTTGTCATCTGTCTAAAATACAATATTCTGGAACTCTGTATATATAAATTGTTTTCACTTCAAATACATTCAAGCATGGATTCCTAAAACCGTTACCATTCCAAAACAACTTTCTACTTTCACCTCTGTTGCTTTCCCTTGGTTTTCACATCTCATCATGATTCACACCCAGGCACCATTTATTATTAAAGAGCAACTTATCAGCCTCTGATAGTCTTGTTTTTGCTGCCCTGCAGTGCTTTCATTTCTCACCGTGATGCAGTGATGCAGAGGACGTGGCACCATCACATCACTGTCAGGTGTAGTTAAAGAAGCGAGAGGCAAAACTGACACTTTTTCACTCAAATAGACTTTCATCCTGCGTAAGAAGCCCATCTGATTAATTAGCCCAACTAATTAGACTAGTTTAGACTAACTGTCTAAATTAGGTGACGTATGAGCGTCCCCTAGAGGCAGCATATGACGGCAGCAGACATGGTGACAGTGGAGGACGATGTAATAATCCAGTCCAGTGTGTCACATTTAGGGTTTATGGCAGGGGTCTAAAAACTGAGGAGACCCTGGCGTCACCGGGCATCTGGTCTGTCCAGTAGGAGCCAGTCAAGCGAAAAACATTTTGGGGGTTTAAAATGATAAAAAGATATCGCAATGATCGATATTTTACAGAATTTCAAAATAAAGGTGTCTGTGTTGACATGGGCTGCTATTTAGCTCACAGTAATAATATATTTATGATGCAAAATTAAGATATTGCAAAATTAAGAGGTCTCAATCTCATGACCCGTGGGCTTTATGCGCAGAAATTGAATAAACTAACCATAGGTATGTTTCTGTAGATGTTTAAAAGCTTTTTAGGTTTTCACACTTTTATTAAAAGCCATTCATGTATGTTTTTACAGCAGCCTGATATTGACTTGCCTTTTGCATTTTGAAATGGGAGCCCACGACCAAAAGACGGTAAACGGTTCTGCCCATAGAAACCCGATGCATAAACCAACCAAGGAGGAGGTGAGGGCCACCGTAGTTCCCAGACGCTCTTGGGTTTGTTGTGATCACACTGGACCTTTAAGAAAACTGCAAGAGCAGCCACACTGTCAAGGTTGTTGTAAAGTTGTTTTTCCAAAACATTGAAATGTCTTCCTCATATCTGATACTGCATTTGCATTGCTTAGCTACGCGGCTCCCCCTCTCGATTTCCTCCTGAGCATAAATTAGTATTCAGCCTGACGAGAATGAGACTGGCCTTTATAGACGACATCTAGGACTAGTTTAAGTCCGTGTGTTTATTATTTTTTAGAACTTTTGTTCTCCACGTTGACTATTCACATTCTGCTTAAACTTCATTGGTCAAACTAGAGTCCAGAAGGCTTCTGGCCCCAGAACCTTGTCTCACGTATAGATATTCCTATGTAGAATCTGAATTATAATTACTGATATAACTGTTTACCTCAAAAATGAAAATCAAACATTTCCGGTCTTTGATGTCTCCATGGATGTGAAACATGGGGACTCCATCTAGCTCTTCCTCATTCGATCTAACACGTTCCTCACTCCTGAAAGTCACATTCATTAAATACTGTGCATGTTTCTGGCAATCATCTCCATATATTAACATTATTATTTTTGTTAACTCTTCCCTATACCTTTAAAACACAAAGGTTAATCATATTACCCAGTAATAAACAATAAACTATTCCCACTTATCCTTTATTCAAACCTTTGATAAACCTGCCATTGATCATTTTGTGCATGGCTGGATTTTTGTGTGTGTGTGTGTGGATGGAGACGATTCTAGATCTTGGTGATAATGCTGCTGATGAGCCTCTCCAGGTCCTGGGTTCGGTGTCGGGTGGTCTCCAGCACCTCTTCGTGGTTTGCTTTCACCGTGCTCTCATAATCCATCACAGCCATGTTGGTGATGAGGGACACACCCAGGACCTGCATGCCACAGTGACGAGCCACCACCACTTCAGGGACGGTGCTCATGCCTCGACAAAGGAAACACATAATGAATTTGTGTGTTTTTCGGGATTGTCCACAACATAATTGCTGTGCACTAACAGATGGCAGCTGCCTCTTTTCATATTTTGCATCGTCTCACTTCCTCTGTGTGTTTGATCTACAGCAAAGTTGAGTAGGAATAAACTACTGTATGAGCTTAACTGTTTTTATTATGATAGCACACAGCGCTTTCCTTTTTTTTTAACACAGCATGTCAGTGCCTCTGTTCAGATCTGGTATTGTTACCATCTAGGGATGCACTATACTTGACTTTTTGTGCATTTACATGCACGTTAAAAGTCAGATTGTAGCCAGACTAAGACAATAGTTTGGTTTTCTGATCACGTAAACATGTTAGTCAGAGTAAAATTGAACTATTCTTGGACTAACATACCTAGATAATTCGATTCAAAGTCAGACTACTCTTCCATGTTTACGCATAAACGGACTGGAGTCAGACTTTATGCTCTGTGCATGCAACAGAACACGACGTCCAGGCCAAAGAGGTCCGTTCTTTGACCTGAAAGTAGCAGGAGACGGCATATAAACTGTAGTACTGTTGCCGGAAAAGGACCAAACAACACCATGGCATCAGCTAAAGCGAAAGCAAAGACCCACTCACGGATATAATGTATAGCAGGTATGAAACACCATTCACTGTTTGTCTGTGACATAAAAGATCATAAGGAAACTGATTCAATATGAGTGCCACAGCGCCACCTATATATACAGATATACACAGTCAATAAATCTGATTTCTCGTTCACATGCATACTTGGTCTCTGCCAGTTGTCCTAACTCAGTCGATGGTGCAGCCGCAGCACCAGACTCATTAAAAACCTAATTTTGTTCTTGCAAACAGTCATGACTTCAGTGTGTGTTTGAATAAATTGAGGGGGAGAGACAGGTCCCTTCTTGTGAACACACTTTCTAAGGCTGTCCGCACACGATTAAATCACTGAAGATGGATGTTTATACCAGGTCTGACTGGGGCCACTATCCCTTTAAGTGCATTGTACTTACCGACAGCGTCAGCGCCCATCGTCTGCAGAAATCTGCACTCTGCAATGGTCTCATATGTCGGACCAGCCAGCATGCAGTAAACCCCTTCCCGCAGGAAGCCTCCGCAGCCCTGCTCCTCTGCTATTTGCTTGGCCAGAGCCCTCAAGTTACGGTCGTATGCATCAGACATGCACGGGAAGCGCACTCCAAACCTGCACACACACACCAAACAAATTAAGCCAAAAGGAAAATAGTAAATGTGTGAGACACAAACGTTGTCAGTTTCACTTTCTCAGTCCCTCCTGCCTTGGTTTTTCTGCATTACCTCACATCGTTGTGGCCACAAAGTGGATTCTGTCCTGCAAAACCCGGCATGTTGATGTGATCCTTAATCAGCATGATGTCTCCAACGCTGTAGCTGCCGTTGAGTCCGCCAGCTGCATTTGTCACAATCAGGGTTTTCACACCAAGCATGAAAAACACTCGCACTGGGTACGTCACCTGGAGAGACAACATGTTACATGCTTCAGAGACTCACAGTGTTGTTGTTTTACTATTATTGTTTTTTTAATGCATTGATGCATGTCAAACTATTACACATGGGAGTTTTAAGATGGGAGGCAGATGGGAAGCCTCCACATGAAAAGTCAATACTGAACAAGGGGCAGCTTCTGCTTGCACTAATGTGGGTTTTATGTTGCAGCTGCTGGCCTGCAAATGACTGACGCTACTTTTTACCACAGTCATATTTGTAAGTAGTTTTTGTCCTTTTTTGCAACTCTATGTAAGGGAACGGGATTTGCAAGTTAAAATAGATATTATTGTAGCCTGGGTGAACTCAGCCCAATCTGCCAGTGATTTGGTTTCTCTTTGCAGACACATCTGGCAAGCACAGCGTTTTGGCCAACTTCTGAATCTCCTAAATAAGTAAACCAGTCCCAAACCCCTGGTGCGCTAGAGGTGGATTTAACATAATGACGACAGAGAAGCGACTCTAGGAGCGTTTGTGAACATCCACCAAAGAGCAGCTGTCTTTTGATTCAACTGTTTCTTCCATTTTAAGCGACTTGCTCCACATTAGTTGCCATTACTAGATAGCCATCGCTGTTAGAAAACTACAACAAGCACGTTTGCTGACAAATTTCATTGTCATCTGGATCTAACTGGTTGTAGGTCTATCCAACTGTGCACAGAGGCATTTTCATCCATGTCTGTTGGAGGTGACTACACCTCAGTGCATAGTCATGAAAGAATACAAACTGTTGTGACCAAATTCACATATTGTATATACTGTAAATCAAGTCCCAAGCAAATTTGTGCATAATATATAACATTTCTGACATTTCTGCAGCACCTAATACGATTTTGAATAGGTTAAACAGACAATTCTGAGATGAAATCAGTTTTTTAACAGAATGAATTGCAACTTGAAATGTGATGAAAGTTATTTAATAAATCAAAGTTGTTTCTCAAAAATAGTTGACATTGGGTCCCAAACCAGTCTTTGTGAACGACTAATGTAAATAAAGTAATATGTGGGTAGCCTTGGGGAAGTTAATTTTTACATTTTTCATGTATAAAGTGTGTCTGTCCATGCTCATCTGATGGGACGGGCCCAGGACAGAGCGCTGTAATCGATTTACTGTAACAACAGTAATTAAAACTATTTGTCTAAAAATTTTTTTTGTATAGTTTTCAAAGTTAAATTGTTGAGTGCGTGACATTTCTAGAATCCTACCTGGATACCAAATTGTCATGACTCACCTTTTATTCCTGGAGGAATAAAGATTTTATGATGTGACATTACTGTGACTGCATTTTATGTGTAAAGGATCATAAAATGGAAAAATCAGGATGCTGGGTCAAAGGTCAGTCCCATCATGACACAACGGAGGGTTTTATACTGTCATCACAAACTCCGCTGCTGATCATTCAACAAACATAGTCAATTGTTAGCCAGGGTTTTTGCACGACATTGTAGTCTGCCAAACCCCAATCAAAAGTCAACAAAGGACAGAAAAAAAAAGGATTTATCAGAGGATATGAAAAAAGTTGGAGTTGGAGAAGTTGACTTTAATCAGCAATCATCTGTTTTATAGATTAACAGTGTGTGCAGTTATCAGGGCAGTCAGTGTAGCACAAAATCCATCTTGTCTTGCAAAGAGGTTTTTCCCTTCCGGGACAAGAAACACAGAGTGAGTTTCCGCTCAGTGCCGTGGTTTAAAGATTAGATCGACATTGACAGAGGCTGTTAATACTTTTCTCAAAGTGATGGACAAAGTCAGAATTTAAAGTGCCAGCTGCAGTTTGGTTTATCCTGTATAGAATATCATTTGCATCAGCAAGGTTTTGAAATGCAGATGCAGGTTGGCCTGTGCTGGAAAGTGACGGGAAAAAGCTGCTCACGAGGCAACGTGACAAATATGGGCAAAAAATAATATCTCGATATTTTGGGAGGGGGGTTTTGAAGAAATGTATTTTAATTGTTTTAGACATTAAGTGTTCCTTTCAAATGATATTCATGTTTCAGGACAACATCTATTTTCTATTTTCATGCCCATCTGTATGATTGAATATGTGATTATTTGAAGATAATGCAAACATGTGAAAGGCTTTAAAACAGTTTGAACAGTATTTTGCTTTATAATGAGAACTGTGTCGCGTTTCCGCCACAAAAGAGCAACAATAACTTTGGCCACATTTCTATGGTAAATGTTATTGTTTTATCATTATCAGCAGTTCACAACTGGCGCATCATTCAAACACTTTCCCTCCTGGCTCCAAAATGAGCACACTCCCTCATTTCTTCGTCCCGCTGTGATGGGGTTTGCGGTTCTGACTGCATCCTGAGAAGCCGTCGGACCGATCACTGAAACTTTCCACAAACAGTCCTTGTGCTAAGATGGAAGCACTTGCCCATCTGTTTTTTAATGCAAGGTCGTGCAGCTTACGCTGATGATTATTAAGTGTCACAGTCTGCTTTTGAGTTGCATTAGGCATTTCCCAGGCTAAATTGCAGCGAGCTGTGGAGTTCGCAGGTTATTTTAGAGCTTAGTCAATGGAAATCCACAGTGGCGTATTCTTAGGTAAACTGACAGACTGCACTGATCAATGCAATCGACCTAATACACCAGTTGTCAAACTTTTTATACTAAGTACCACCTGAGAAAATGTTGAGCTCTCCTACTTTTCACAGAAGGCTGATTTATTCCCAACAAGATATTTCCTTTTTTATCATACTCCTCTTCCTCACATATACTTCAGCACTGGTGTAGCCAAATTAGATTGAGACATTGTGACTCTAACTATTATTATTTAATTTATTATTATGTTTTTGTTTCAAAATTCCTCAGCTCCACTCCGATCACATACCCTGGTAAATACAGTAGAACGCTATTTCTGCTGATTTTCCTTCAAGTACCACCAGAAGAGGCTCCACAATTTGAGAACCATGGACTTAATATATAGAAAAACTTCAATACCCTAATACTTAAATACATAAAATAGGCATCTACAATCACCTGCCACTTCATTAGAAAAACATGTTCCACTGATTGTTAATGCAAATATCTACTCAGCCAATCACATGACAGCAACTCGGTCCAGCTGAAGTTCAAACAGATGAACAGAATGAGGTTAAAAGGTGTTTTAAGTGACAACTGGGATTTTCAGGCACAACCATCTCCAGGTTGGCTTTGAAAAAGAGGAAAATATCCATTTCTTTGGGTGAAGATGCCTTGTTGATAGTAGAAATCAGAGGAGGTTTACAAGGGAACATGTCAAACCTTGAAGCAGATGATTCCCAAAGAATGGGGTGGGACCCACAGATGGGTCACAGGAGATTTTTTTTGGTCCCCAAACTAATTTGTAGACTTTTCTGTGCATATGTTTTCAAATGACATGCCAAAAAGTATTGGTTTGCCAATGCAAACATAACTTTAGATGGTACAGACATGGCTGTGAATTAGTTGCTATGAGTTTGCTCTTGTCATCTTTCTATATTGTGATTTGGGTCATGATTGTTTGCCTTCTTTAAAAAGTAGGTCCCCTTATACAAAGTTTGGGAAATACTCGGCCAAAAAACAGCAGAAGACCAATCGATGGATGGCCAAAAAGCAAAAGCACAATTTGCATACATTATCTTACCGTTTGCATGTCATAGCCCTCGTAGAAGTGAAATCGTCCCTGCATGCAGACACACGCACGGCTTTGCATCTTTCCAAACACCAGCTGACCGGCATGACCTGGCACTGCACGGCACACATTAAAGCACAGTATGAGCTACAAGCCTGCAAAAGATGCTAAGATGCTAGCTATCCTTTTTTAAAAAAATAAAAAATCATTATCATCCAAACACTCATCAGTAATTTTTTGATCAAGTACAGTCGGAAGAGACCACGTACCCGTGCTGGTGGGGAAACGTGGGATTTCTGCATATGGAAACACTTCCTTGTCTTCCAGCAGGTCAGCCAGACCACCCAGACCTGAACCACAGATGATGGCCACTGTGGGGCGCTGCCGAGTCTGAGCCAGCAGCCAGTCTGCTGTCTCTTTGTACTCGTCAAAGCTGTATCTGAAAAGGACAAAACATACTATTTAACAGCAGATATCACACAACTGCGGCTCTGATCATTGTTGCCTGCGTCTTGCCTGCGATAATTACAGAAGGTGAAGACTTACTCCATTTTGAAAAGTGAACAGTGTCACAGTATGAGGAGGGTTTTTTAGGGATATGAAACAATAAAATACACTCACTGGCCACTTTATTATGTACAATTGTTCTGTTGTTATCTAATCTAATCAGATCCCAGGGCAGCAACTGAATACATTTAGATATGTTGACAAGGTCAAGACAAACGGGCTGAAGTTCAAACTAAGTACAAAAATGAAGATGGCAGGTCAGATTTAGGTCAGATGGGCTGGTATGAGTATTTCAGAAACCACTGTGTGCTATTCTGCAAACACTTTTGGCCTTTACCATGGTCACCATGCAGGTTACCGTGGTGACCACGGTGAGGGTGAGGGTTTGTCTGCATGGGTCTTGTATGGTGTAGTCAAACTGGTGTTACTTGCTCGTCCACTGTCATTATAAATAATTCACGAGGAAAATCAAGTGTCCCAAATGTCAAGATAGTGCTTGAAAATTGAAACATCTAAGGAATCAGCTGCAGGCTGCTTGAGTGGAGTTGGTTTCATTGAAACCAACAAAAAAAAACATCCTCAAGGAAGCTTCTGTACGTGTGTTCCTGGGACAGGGTAAAGTCAAAGGGTTCTAGTTTTATGTCTGCATAATGTTTCACCCAACTACACCAGTGGTTTATCATGACTGTGTGAATCATTAAACAAAATATAAGGGGCAGTGTGTATCTGACTTTTGGAGTGGAGCCACCAATTCTGTGGCTGCTGTCACCAGTCTGTCAGCTGCAGAGATTTCCCTTTCACATCATTTCTTCAGGTGGTCCTGGCAGCTTCACCTCAGTTGGTTGAAGCAGCATGGTGGATTAGAGGTTAGCACTGTTGCCTCGCAGAAAGAAGGTGTTGGGTTTGATTCCTAGTCTAGCACGCATGTTCTCCCCGTGTCTCCGTTGGGCTCTCTGTTTCCTCCCATCACCAAAACATGTATGAACGTTAGGTTTATACGCTGGTTTATTGTGTTGCAGCGGCTCTGATTAACCCTCCATCTGACCTCGCAATTTCGGTTGTATAATGACAATAAAGATCATTTCTTCTTAACCTCACAAAGCTTGACTTGGATTCTGTGATGGCTGCCACTCAATTGTGAAAACACTCTGCCACTTTTACTGTTAACTGCACTTATGTTATATTTGTCTCACATTATGTCAGTGGTGAAATGTGTAAACATGATTTTTTTTTTTTTTTTGTTATTTGTCCCACTTTCTACTCACTCCGGTCACATACCGTGGTATATGCAGTAGAACAGTATTTCCTCCATGTACCACCAGGCACATACCACAGTTTAGAACCATGGATGTAGAGTGTTTGAAATGTCAACCCATGACCTCATGAGGCTACGCTGTGGACCACAGGTGTTTATGTTGTATGTATTATTTCATTGAAAGTCCATTCAGAAATGGGAGAATTTTTTCATTCACTGTCTCTTTGCTGCTGCATCATCTCCCTTAGATAAGCTTCAAAAACAGGTGAATCCAAGAGAGCTGATCTCATACTGTATGCTTTTAAATGAACTCTTTTTGAGGCAGTTAAGTTTAGTTAGGCAGTTAAGTTTAAATGTGTGCAAATTAATGTTGATTCAATAAAACATAATCAATTACTTAATGAATTGTCAGCTATTTTGATCATCGATTCATCGGTTTGAGTGTTTTTTTAAATAATTAAAACACGCTTTTTATATTTTTCAGATTCTTAAATATGAATATTTCCTGGTTTCTTTGCTCCATAGGGTCCCATAATAAAGGAACCATTAAAACTGAATAATATTGGTTTGTGGACAAAACAAGACAATCGAGAATAGGGGTAGAAATCACAGGGTGCGTCACGATATGATACATGGTCCACAATACAATAATATCACGATACAATCCTGTGGTAATCAATATATTGCAAGACAATTATATATATCTTTCTAACTGAAGAAAACAAAATGTCTGTGAAAACTTTTAGATTTCTCTATTATTAACGACACAGATAACAAAGTGCATCAAGTCTATGTATTGAACATGGATGGGACATCTGTTAGCGTAGCTTTCTCCACCATTATATCGATTATCATATTGCACAAGGATGGACGACGATACATCACCCAATCGATGTTTGGCCCACAACTAGAGAACATCATCATCATCCTCATCATGTCTAGGTTTGGCAAACACATTTTATTCGATTAATCGAGAAAATAATCGAGTTTTATCCCACATCCTTAAAACCAGTCAGGACCAAACTCTCTTCATGCAGGTCACGTATAGGGAAGCAGCCGACATGTTATGTAACAGGGTAAGTGAACACATGGTGGGCTTTTCCCTCTCCACCCCCTCCTCTCTCTCTCTCTCCGTGTGTGTGTGTGTGCAGCGGCTGATGAGGAGCTGTCCGAGGTGCTGCCGGTCTCTCTCTCTCTGCCTCTCTCTGTCTCTATCTCTCTATCTCTCTCTCTTTAACAACCATGTCACAGCTCAGGAAGGAGGGTGGTGGTGGTGGGGGGGGGGGGGATTTTGGTTGGAGCAGCCAGGGCTGAACCTGAAAAACCTGACTGACCCGTTCGACTGTGGCCATAATTAAAGAAAGAAACTCCACTGTGCCCTCATGCGACCCATAACTTCCGGAAACAACAGCCCGCCTGTGCGTCTCTCTCCCAACTGTGACATTTACGCGTCTACGTCACAGTGAGTGTCGACCTTGCGTGTGTGTGTGTGTGTGTGTGGGGGGGGGGGGGGGGGGGGGGGGGGGGGGGGGGGGGGGGCAAGCTTATAATCCTGAGAATAAAGCCTCCTCTACAGAAATGCCGCCTTTTCCTTTCTAAACGACTCTCACATGACACTATATTTCATCCTGCAAATCTGCTACAACATCAACACCATCATTCCTCCTCTTCCTCCTCCTCCTCCTCCCCTCCACTCTGATATTTCGCGGTCGCCTTGACAACCATGAAACTCTTTATGTTATGCGACTTACCTGCACGCGCTGGAGGAAGACATGTCTGTGCGATGAGGTTATATAATAATAATAATAATTATTATTATTTTAAAATAATTTGGAGCAACAGGATTCAGCTTGTGACGCTTCGGCCGCTGAGTTCACCGGAGTTGGTCGTCTGCTGATGGAAATCCGGCTGCCGCGGACGGAGTGGCGCAGCAGGAGGGTCACGGTGCGCGGTGACGTCAACACTCACGCGGCGCAGGGGGCGGGGCCGCCGCAAACTGCGGGTCCGTTTGAAGTCGGGGACTTTAAATCCGGTTTTCTGCCACGATGGGCAGCTCACTGATGCGTTAACTGAGAGGGAGACGAGTCTGAGAACAGACCAGAGGGACGTGACAAAGCAGCAGCCACTTGTGTGTGCATTTGCCCGAATGAAAGCAGTTAGAAATGTTGAACGTCTTGTTACTATATAGCCACGATCACTTAATACTGTTGCCTTTAATCTGTCTTTCATCTCTTATGGAAGATTGGTTGCAGAGAATTGGAATGCCGCCTTTGATCTGCCCTCTCAGTTCATTTTAATCTGTGAAACAAAACAGAATGACTCTCATAAAAAAGAAAAATAATAAAAGAAGTCAAACTGAAATTGTATAGAGAACTGGCCTGATTTCTACAAGTGTGATCCTAGATAACGACTAAAAAAAGAGAGAAGATGAAGAAGATGATGATAAATATGAAATATCGCAATATTTTGCGTGGCAGGCCCTTTTCTAGTCTGTTCCTAGGGGGCCACTGCTCATAAACCATTCCAGAGTAATATAATAATAATAAATCAAATGGAATCATTTTCTATGGGTCAAAGGTTAAGAAAATTTGATTTAAAAAAAATGTATAAACATGAATGGGAAAAAAATCCATTATATGGTTGTATGGTGAACCATACATAAGCAGTTATTGTTTAACTCAACGTCTTGGATGAATCCAAATGCTACAGACCTTTTTCCACAGCCGATATCTGTTGTCATTAAACAATAGTTTAAAACAATGTTGACATCCGTGATAGCGACAGAAAAAAAAAGGCAGAGGATGATGATGATATTATGATAAGAAGTGGTACTCTACCTCCCCAATTCATTTCCTGTGGGAGAACTATTGAAACATTTCAGAAAGTATACATTACAGTTGGAAATGCCGACTCGCCATCCTCTACAAATAAAGTCCAAAATTAACCAAGGCTGCCCCTCATTCCAGCAGACTCTGCATTATCAGTAGGTACAGTATACCTAAGGAATTTAGTGTTCAACTACTTCAGCCAGTTAAACTAGTTATTTCTCTTTCACACTCAAATGTTTGCACAGCTAAATCCTGTAATCCTATAATCAAAAACCTGATCATTATAACTTTGCCATAAAATGTTATGATCTGTGAAATGGTCTGCATTTACGCTTTTCTAGTCTTAATGAGCACTCTAAGCACTTTACCCAAGAGTCTTCTCTTTCACACTAATTCACATGCATTTGGCACAGTCACCACAAACTATATAGATGAGCGTCTCAAATTAGAGTGAAGCCTTAATGAGTCAGGGACCTGCTTTACCTACTGGTGCACAGCTGTTAATGCCTCAGCCGTTAACATTTTCCTAACTACAGTTCACATCTTACTTACCTTTAATGCTTACCAGACCTTAAGAAATGTTGTTCTGTCTCACTAGGACCAGGGTTTGGTTCTCATGAGGGCTACTGGTCTCAACAAGGTCAGTGTTTGTACCAGAAAGTGTCCTAAACACAGGTTTGTACAGCTGACTTCCATTCATTTGGACAAGTCATTATACCTAACCTTAACCATAACTAGTTAATTCAAATCTTAGGCTTAAACTTAACCAGTTCATCAATAAATAAGGTTCAGCCTCATTAGGACCAGGTTTTGATCTGGTACTGGTTCCAAAAAGGTCAGTGTTTATGCCAGAAACAGTACTAATGTACGGTACAGTACTAGTGAGGACACATCATTGACATAATGATGGGGGGCTAGGAAAGGACACTTTCCTAGCCCCCCTACTCTAACCTTAACCATCAAAACCATCACAAGTGCCTAACCCTAAGACCAGGTCTTAACCCTGAAAGAAAAACCCTTTAATGTTTTGGGGCCCAGACAAAATGTCCTCACAAAGTCAAAATGTCCTCACAAAGTCAAAATGTCCTCACAAAGAGAGGTTTGTATGTTTTTTGGACCCAACAAAGACATAAATCAAGTACACACACGTCCCGGTTTGTAGGACTTCAGAGGACATTGCATTGACTTACATTCATTTCCTGGAGACTCACTCTAACCTTAACCATAAATACTAGTGCCCTAACCGCAACGTAACTCTAACCACAGCCTAACTTTGAAACAAGTGTAGTAAATTACATTATGGGGACTTGATTTTTGTCCCCATAAGAAGACAATTCCACATAATGTGACTGTGTAAACAGATTGAGGTCCCCACAACATAAGGAATACCAGGTACACACACACACACACACACACTGGCAGCATACAACAATTCAAAGTGCTGACTCATGTTTTGAAGGAAAGAATGAACGAGACAAAGAACAACGACAACAACAACAAAAACGGTGCAACAGGTTCATAGTTTGTTATAAACATGTAAAGAAAACTATACATCAATATGTTATATATTACATTTGTAGTGTTTATAAGTGGAGTCCATTTTCAATTTTGAAATCTTCAATTTTATTGGGAGAGGCCTACCCACCCATTCACCCATTGTAGGTCAGTGGAAGAGCGAGTCTTTCAACTAGAAGGCTGTGGATTCAACTCCGCTGGTTTACATGCAGAAGACACTTAACCTCATGTTGCTCCCGACATCTGTATGTGCAGTTTATATATATATCTATATCTATATATATATAGATATATATATATATATATAGTAGATATATAGGTATATAGTGGTCATCAAAACTAGAAAAGCACTACATAAACACATCTATCTAAAACACAGCAGTCTCACTTTAATTTAATCAAATTTAATTTAATTATAAGGACTAGAAAAGCCATCACATACCAGAAAGTAAATTGTAATTCTTCTTTTGTGTTCCTCTTAAATATACTAAATGCACACTCTGGCTGGTTTGTCCATTCAGGCTGCTGTAGAAACATGGTGGTGCAAGATGAAATTTTTATTTTAAAGCAGTTATACACTCATTCAAACATAATTATGGCAAGTATATTCAGTTTCTGCCCTACTAACTGTTACATATTGGAGCTTTAAAAAAAAAAATCACATTACACAATCATATGATTTATTTAATTTTATGAGGATCCTACCTGAATGAAACTTTATTTACCACAACAGCATTTGTCCACCTTGCACTTGTGTCCATACTGTCCTCTCAAACTCAAACTTGAAATCCTCATTTTTAAATAAATGATTTTAAAAGTACAATAAAGGAAGTAGTTATTGTTGCCTTGTGCTTTGTCTTGTTTAATATAGTTATTTAGTACTTTTTGATATATAAAGTTTATGAACATTTTTTTGCACACCTGTTCATTCCTGTTTGATTACTTATCATATTCTTCTAATATTGTTGATGCACCTTTTTTGCATTTGTATAATTTATAGTTTTTTTTATATCCATCCCAGTGAAGAAGTGTCTTTTCCCAACCCTGCTGCTGTAACAACAATAGTAATTTAATACATATTATTTATGGTAAAACACTTTATATTAAAAGCAGAAAAAAGAATGAAATAATTAATCAAAAAGAAGAAGACATACAAATAGATAAAATCATTAAACATTAAAAGGAATAGTGAAAAGCTGAGTTTTGAAATTAATTTAATCTAATCTATATGATGATCTGTCCTGACTAGGTCTCACTTGTATGGTAGATTTTAATCCCAATGTGAATTTCTAGTTAAAAATGTTTAAAATTCAGTAACAAATTTAAAAAACACTGATACAAAACATGGACATTGAGTATCATTATCATAGTTTTAATATTAGAATTACAATAACTATTAACGTTTGACAAAGTAAGCAGCCAGATAACGTTCAGTCATAGAGGATGAACTCGGTTCCGTTGTAGAAAACTCTACTGACAGCTCCTTTATCGATTACCGTAAAGATCCAATCAATCGCGCACTCAAAACAGTTTGTTTACAGCGCCGGAGCCGCTGTAGCCAATCACAGAACAGTTTCGTGGGCAGTGGGTGTGTCTGAGTGCGTTGCCAAGGCAACGAACCTCACAACGAAGTTGGCACGAGCGCCTGTGGCTGAATTTCTGACAGTTTGAATCCATCGTTTATTCACTTTTTGAGCGGTAAGGCTTGTTTACTCTCTCTCTGACAAGTACAACAGCACAAACACCAGTTTTATGTGACGTTTAGGGACGAAAGGGCGGCGTTTAAGTGGGTGGAATATGAATGTTTTGGGTCAAGTCGACAGGACGAATTAAGGTAACGTGATTTATAATGAGCGAGCTAATTGTTAGCTTCTGCGCAGGAGTGACGCTGCTAATAATGTTAGCCTCCAGCTCAGCTTCACATGAAGGAAGGAAAGCCAGTGTGTTTGGTGTAACTTGGACAAGTTTAAGAAATATAATTAATTGATTAGTCTCTTCTCTTTGCAGGTACTTTGGATTTGGAATGGCCGCTCTGCTGCCCTTGTTTTACAGTCTGAAACCTGTCCCTAAGGAGGACAAACAGAGAAAGGTGAGAATAACACATTGTCGAATCCCTCCTGCTCACTCTCATTTGACATTCCTTATGGATTGTTTATTATCATAACGTCATGATAATATGGCACTGGGTAGCTTCACACATTAATAGATCAATTAATGTTAAGCTTTAATTAACTTTATTTAAAAATCTGGGCTTTTCTCAAGAACAGCTTAAGGCCCTACACTCACCTCCACTTTATTAGGTACACCTGTTCAGCTGCTTGTTAAAGCAAATATCCAAGCAACCAATTCAGTGCATTAAGAAGATGTGGTCAAGACGAGCTGCTGAGGTACAAACCGAGCTTCACAATGGAGAAAAAAAAATGATTTAAGTGACCGTGAACATGGCATGGTTATTCATGCCAGACTTGCTGGTGTGAGTTTTTCAGAAACTGACGGGATTTTCATATACAACCATCTCTAGGTTAGTGGGTTATGGAAAAGAAAACATATCCACAGTTCTCTGGGCAAAAATGGCTGGACTGGTTTGAAATGACATGTCAAGTCTTGATGCAGATGGGTTATAAGCGGCACTCGGTGCCACTCCTGCCTCTTTATTCAGAGTCCTGTGTACCTAATAAAGTGAGTTTATTTCCTGTCAAAT
Source organism: Brachirus orientalis (assembly GCA_016785285.1). Lineage (NCBI taxonomy): Eukaryota > Metazoa > Chordata > Actinopteri > Pleuronectiformes > Soleidae > Brachirus > Brachirus orientalis. Next base: position 500,903 of record JAFBJR010000549.1, read on the forward strand.
TGGCTTCAGGTCATGTCAGGTTACTTTATTAATAATTGAGGGTAGATTTGTTGTGCAGCAACATCCAGTTTGGTCTTCATTTACAAAAGAAACTATGAAAAGGTCACTGCTGATTAAGGACTAAACAAGGGATTAAATATAAGTTTTGCAGGTATATATAACCAAGTGACTGCAGCGGTTTGTGACCTCAGTTCAGCAACATAAAGGGATAGTTTACATTTTTTGAATGACATATTGATACATAATCAGCACTTACCTGTGCACGGAATAATAAAATGGATGCCAACAGGAAAAAAAGGGAACAAACATTATAAAAGATACACATGCTAGTTAGTCTGTTTAAACATGGGTCTCAGTCCAGAATTGCATCATTAATCAAATATCACACATATAATAAGTGACTCTTACAGATTATTAAGTGAGATTTTGAGCTAAACTGCTTTGCTGACAGAACCTTGAAAGAGTCCAAGTGCAGTTCGATGTTTCTCTGCTTCACGAGCACAGATAAAGAGGGATCGGAAGATGGTGTTGAGAATCTACTCAACACAAAACACTGCAGAACTCTGTGTTTCTGCATCTGCTTGATGCATTGCCTTTCTTGTTTTATTGTTGTGCTGTTGTCTCTTCATAAACACACAATCTCGGCATAATAAGCGGCGCTGCTGTGTGTTTGCAGGTCACGCCATCTGTTTACACGCAGGAGATGTCACAGTCCACTGGGGAACGTCTGGCAAACACCAAGGAGGTTCACCCGCCCCGGATCCTGGAGCTGCTAGACATGAGCAAGACCACGCATCACAAAGTAAATCCTAGTCAATGTTGTCAAGTCAAGTCAAGTCAGTTTTATTTATATAGCCCAACATCACAAACACAATTTGCCACAGTCTGCACAGCAAGTGACAACCTCTATCCTTAGACCTTCACATCCACAAAAAACCCTTGTACAGGGAAAAAATGGGAGAAACCTCAGGAAGAGCCACAGAGGAGGGATCGCTCTTCCAGGACGGACAGACGTGCAGTAGGTGTCACATGTACCGAGGCAAGTTCAGCAGATTACAAGCAAAACATTAAATATTACACAGAGAGAAAAGATAAGAAGATAGAGACCAGGATGGTTCAAGAATCAGTAACATTAATAACAGTTATTGTCATCATTAGGATGTGACATGTGCCGTCACCATCTGGGGTTGGTTCATTGTGTTACTTCAAAATACCTGTTTTGCTTTCACTACCTACAGAAAATAAAACTAGGTTTAATAAAACTAGGAAAGAAAAAGGCTGCAGTCACAATCAAACATGGTACAGATACCTGGGATGATAAATCCAGTAAAGGATGAATTCAGGGTGTTGGATCAGCTGGAAGCACACACTAGATAAAAGTTGGACATAATTATTGCTCTTGCTTTTGTTGTCAGCAGACAAATTTCAGCTGAGACTTTCATCATGATGGCAATAAAAAAAAAGTACTCTGACATATCTGAGTCTGAAAAACACACGTACATCAGTGTTTGATTTTGACAAGCTTTCTCACAACAAAGCACTTGCAGAACATGAGGATAAACTGAATCAGGAGAGACAGGTTTTACTCATGAGGTACGATGATGAAGCCTTTATAGAGCCGTTGGTGCTTGGACTCAGTGGGGAGACAGTGAAAGTGAAGTCATCTGGCTTTGTTGGAGTCTGGACACTAGTGTTGGTCATGATTCAAGATTTTTTTATTTGCCATTTGTGCACAAACCAAGCCAGTCCAGGCTGATACAGTACAATTCTGGTCTCTCTTGGAGTCTAGCAGAAAGACACCGAAGAAATGTGCTTAAAAGTCTATACAAGAAAAGGAAAGGAAAAATATATAATAAAGCAGAAATAACATAAAAAGTGATAAATAAGCTGAAGCTAAAATCCTGATTGCCAAAGAAACTATAACTAAGGAACTAGTGGCACAATTTATCAAAAGAACCAAATTGTTGCAATGTTTAAAAGGTTTATAAATAAAATTAAAATGACACACACATTGTAAACATAATTAACATGAGAGAACCAAAAAAGTTGTGGGGGGGACATTGCTTATATCACAGGATATATAATGTGATTTTAGACAATTTTTCACAAAATGTTGCACGTGATGATTTGGAGGATGAGGAGCAGTGATGGGGAACATGAATGGTCTAAAGCAGGAGAGGAACATGCTTGAAAACATAGAGGCAAGATGACCAGCTGATGAACAGCTGATCTGTCAGTTGACAGCGCCACACTGTAGGGCTGGGAATCGCCAGAGACACACACATATATATATATATATCATATAGCTACTTGTTACTGCTAAGGTTAATTATTCTCATCCACCCTTCATCAGCGGCTTGTCCTCTTCTGAGGGTCCCACGAGGAGCTGGAACCAACCCCAGATGGTGGCAGCGTATGTCACACCCTGAATGAGATGATGATGATGATAATTGTTCTTAATGTTACTGATTCTTGAATCATCCTGGTCTCTGTCTTTCTTGTCTTTTCTCTATGTGAATTTTTGATGCGTTGTTTGTAACTTGTAACTGCTGAACTTGTCTCTGTACATGTGACACCTACGGCACGTCTGTCCGTCCTGGAAGAGGGATCCCTCCTCTGTGGCTCTTCCGGAGGTTTCTCCCATTTTTTCCCTTTAAATGGGTTTTTTGTGTTTTGAGTTTTTCCTCACTGGATGTGAGGGTCTAAGGATAGAGGGTGTCACATGCTGTACAGACTGTAAAGCCCTTCGAGGCAAATTGTGTTTGTGATGCTGGGCTATATAAATAAAAATTGACTTGACTTGACAATCAGGATATTTAAGTCACAACACGATATTATCACTGTATTGCAAACTGCTGAGTGTTTGTGAAATCATAAATCAAAATTTTGGGTGTGTCCTTCTAAACATCACTAAAGTGTCACAATAAACACTTCAGCCACTTTTGAGAAAGAAGGGCTTCTCTGTTTACTTGCGCTGGAGCAAGCGGTTTTGAAAAGTCAAGTTCAGTTACGTAACTAGCACATTTGCCGTGCAACGAACCCTCCCCCAGCAGCTACTCCTGGTCATGGCCGTGAACATTCAACCTAAAGAAGAAGAAGAAGAAGCACTGCGGAGCAGTCAGTCAGCTGGTAGCTGGCCAATCACAAGAGACTCAGTCAGAAACAGAGTGCCTGTTCAGAGGCTGGCAGAGAGCAGCAATAAACTGGCTTAATCTGAAAAGACTTTGACCATAAATTTTATTTAATTTATCCAAGTAGACATCAGTAATCTGGATTTTTGGTTCAAAAAGACCATTCTATGTGACCTTTAATGTTTACTTGTAACATTGGTTAAAAAATGACAGTTTGACTTATACAAATTACTTATCAAGACTTTGTGTGTGCTTTACGTGGACACTTTATTTCCTTCTGTAAGCAGTATATACACATACAGTACAGTATATACAAGTACGTATGTTTGAGATGCACGATATTGGACTTTTTGTCGATATTCAATATGTAGATATCAATTACTGATTACCTATATTCGATATATACAGTATGTTTTCCCTGTACTGGACTACAGAGGTCATTTTCTAGAGAAATTATTGTAATGAATATTGAACATTTTACTTATTCATATCAAAGCAGATGTACTGTAGATATAATTTTCTTTATTGTGGAAAGTAAAGAAACATAAGATAATAATAGTTGGTGAGGGTGCCAGCATAGAAGACGATGAAGGGTATTAAAAATGATAATTATTGGAAAAAGGGATAGGAATTTTCTTTTTGTTATTGTCCTTTTTTGTTGAAATTTAACATTTTTTTTCTCTTTCTAAACATATTGAAAATAAAGTGCAATCATGTAGTCAATCAATCAAACCACAAGTGAAGCAAACAAAAAAACTTATCCTACCTAAAATAAATAATCAAAAATAACATACAGGGTATTTGCAGTTTGTTGAAAAATAAAAGTAACTGATTGGGACAGATTTATTGAAAGGGTAGATGATGCCAACAAAAAAAGACAAACTTGTCATTATTTAATCGTTAATCACCGGCATACAAAGCATGCACTGTCTGCCAGGGTCATTTACAAACTTGCCTCTCCTTAGTCAGCATGTGCTAATGGATGGGCAGAGGGCAGCCAATGTCACCGCCTGCTCAGTGTCTACAAAGACGGAATTTAATGGAGGGCTGGGAGCAAATGTGAAACTGAGAAATGAAATGAATAAATATCCCCTTCATTATAATTTGGAGGACACACTTTGGAACTCATCCTGTTCACATTTTATGTTGATGTTTCCAATATGCAAAAACTGACACACACACAGACACACAAATCACATTGTAATAGTGACTGTCACCGATTTTTTTGGACTCATTATTGCGTGTTTCCACCAATTTATGTACGTTTTAAAAAAATACAGTATGTCAAATGTATACAGTAATATCAAAACCTATCATATTAGCTTGTGATATAGAAGCCTGCCCATGTAAACAAAACAAACCAAGGTCAAATTTTTACATTTTGATCCAGAAGAACTTTCTGCATCTGTATAGAACTTTACCTACTTATAGCTATTACCATCTTACATAAACATGACAAAATGTATCCTGATCTGTTTCTATGTCACTGAGATATACACATCTGAACTCTTTAAACGGGACTTCAGATGATTGACACCTTAAATTGACACCTAATCCATACATCCAGATGAAACTCCACACCAAATTCAAGTGGGTATTTCTTGAAAAAATTGATCGTATTTGTGACATTGGACACATACTCGGGGGGCTTGCACAAAAACTCCAGAGTGACCCGTCCAAAACTGTAGACAGGAAGTTACTAACAGATGGAAATTCTCACAGATAAACCCGCGCTGATGAAAACATCACCTCCGTGGTGGAGGTACAGTAACAATGACAAGCTGTGCTGTTAAAAGTGAATGCAGCACCATGTAATGGTTTCCTCTGTAAATCTGTGTCTTATGAAGTAAACAGAAGTAAAAGGAAAGTAAAAATTCAATGATAAATGCTCGATTGTACCTTGTAAATTCATAACATCATGCGCTCCAAAAAGGGTGCTAGCTTTCTTAAAGCGTTTAACCTTTATTTATTTTTTAATTTTTATTAACTAACGATGATTTTCACAATCGACTAATCTGTCAATCATTTTCTCGATTAATTAATCGAGTAATTGTGTCTACCAAACCTGGAAATGATGATGTTTTCAAATGTCTTGATTTGTCCACAAACAAAAATGATTCAGTTTTGATGATGTATTTGTAATATGGAGCAAAGAAACCAGAAAATGTTCACATTTAAGAAGCTGAAAATGCAATTCATTAAAAAAATTAACCAATTAATTGATTATTATTATTATTATCAAAGTAGTTGATGATCAACTTAGCTTAACTTATCAATTGATAATCGATTAATCGAGTAATTTTTTCAGCCCTATTTGAGATGAAAGTCTGTTTTACACATGGCAACAAGACCCGCCTAGACAGAGTCAGTTAGAACAATTAACATATAATAATAATTAATTAAAACATACGCAATATTACAAACAAAGCACAAAACACAAAGCAGCATTGACCAGACATTCATTCATCATTATTTACAAGGATGAGGGTGGTACATTCATGTTATTATGCACATTTAGAATTGTAGTAGAATTATCATAACTATTGAAGTGTCTCTGACATTTGACTGGCATTTGTGTCTTTGTGTCTCATCAGTTGACCACGGTGGACATGGACCAGGCTCTTTTCCAACCTTATCCGTCTGAGCTGGTCTTCCAGAACTTTGCTCCTGCTCAGACCCACAAGTTACAGCTGCGCCTCCTCAACATGGACAAGGTGTGTGAATGGGTGATCAAAAAAAACAACAGAAAAAAAGTAAACATTTCCACAAAAAACATGAGTAGATTATATTTAAATTGTTTATGTCATTAATTGTTGCTTACAGATGATATCAATGGACAGTGTTTCAGGAAAACATATTATTAAAAGAAAATAGCCTTATTTTCTTTTAACTTAAGCATTCAATTTAAAATTCATAGAATTATGGGTCAATCACAATATTATCTTACACAATATACATTATCTTTCCCACCTCTACTGGAAAAACAACTGCCCAAGTTGCGTTAACCTTTGCAGCAGAACAAGAGTGTCCTTCAATGTGTGTGCTATGGAATGTGTTTGAGGAGCTGACAATAATTGGAAAATGTTATGGGGCATTGGAGGAGATTGTTTTGTTGCCATTTGTGCAAGAAACCATCAAGTAATCATAAATAAAGTATTAGATATGTGTGTATTTGCCTCTGATTTTGATGCCTGACAATTTATAGGATTTGTGTGATGTTTTTTTTGTCTAGGTTCCACGACAATTGAAGCTGGAGCTGCAGGACTCAGAGTTTTTCCATGTGGTCCCTCCTGATAACGTGTTAAACAAGATTGCGCCAAGATGTTCTGCGACTTTCATTGTATTCTTCACTCCTCAGGAAAACATGGTACAGGAGACGGGGGTGGTGACTGCCTATAATAAAATATAACTATAATAAAATACATTGAAAGCCATATTTAGGGAACACATTAAAGTATCATGTGCTTAAGTGACATGCACTGAGTTTAATGCACCTAGTACCTTTAATAAGGTACTAGGTGGGTAAATTTATTTGAAGTTATTTGAAGATAACACAGTACTTAGTTTAAATAAATAATATAAAAAAATCATGTCATATATTAGATGGATGCAGTTGTTTTTTACTGTTACTTTATGCACAAATGTCTTTCATAACACAGAGGTCAGAGTCACAGGGTCAAGGGTCAGGGCATTAAGTTACACCAGTACATCCTTTTGTTCGTCTCTTTTTACTGATAACATGGGTGAGAGTGAAAACTGAGAAGCAAAGGTCAGCAAGAAACATAGCAAATGTTAAAGGTAACACAATCAATGTGCATCGTGGCTGCTTTATAGTGGGATAATCATTATATTATGTCATTAAAACAAAATGTGTCTGTGGCGAGACACACATTACATTTTTTGGGTGACGATTCAGTAAAGATAATATGTTTTTTTTGTGTGTGTAATTTTAATTTTAATTAATAAAATAATATGCAGTAGCAAATGACACACACAAAAAACATTTTCCCATATATTCACCAGTTTTTCTTTTGCTACGTGGGAGTCAATATATTGCTCTGGGCAAGACTAGAACAAAATAAAGTTTTATGGGTCCTTATTATTTTAGTTTATATCTATGTTGAATAGGCCTATGAACATTCCCAGTAGTCCGTGAGGACTACTGGTCCTGATGAAGTCAGTGTTTATGACAGAAAAAGTCCTGAAGAGGTAACAAATACACGCTTATACACACACACACGGATGGAGAGAGAGATGTTCAAACTAAAAGGAGTTTGCATTATCTGCACCATCAGCTTTGTCAAATGGCATGTGACTAAAGAGATAAATGTGTTTGCTCCAATTTTACCTCCAACACAGGCAAAATGGAATGCACCATTAGTGTATAGGCGTAGACTTATGGCCCAGTTGTGGCTGTTTTGCTCCACACATCTGGTGTCCTTACATGTTAAATCAAACATACAACTCAAGCTTTTTTGGTTTTGTCTTCATCCAGGACTACCACCACACGCTTGTTTTTGTGACAGACAGGGAGCGGTTTGAGGTCCCAGTTCGTGCTATCGGGCCACGTGCCATTCTGAGCTTTCGAGACGAGCTCCAGTTCCCCCTCTGTCCAGTGAAAGCCTCCTCAGAGAGAACTCAGCAAATCATCAACATCGGAAACAGCACGGCCAACTTTGAGCTACACACACAGAGGTTAGGGTCTGTGTAAAACATGTGTAACATATATTAAAAAATAAAACCCACCCTGTTTTTGTTCCACTCTGTGAAATTAATTTTCTATTTCTTTGCAGTCCCTTCTCAGTTACTCCTTCATGTGGGACTCTTGAAGTCGGCGAAAACATGCAGGTGATTGTCAATTTCAACCCCATAACTGCAGGAGAACACAGACAGGACCTGCGGCTGCACTACCACACTGGTGAGAGAAATTCAGGCTTCGGAAAACAACTATAACAACTACAAAACAAAACTGGGCCAAACTATAAGCTGTATCCACAGCGTCTGTCAACAGTGGTGTTCCTGTTTTCCCATAGTTGGAAAGGGGTAAAAAATTAAAAAGTAGTAAAATATTTATAGCTGAACTATCATCATCCCTGTTTTATAATGCATATGACCCTGATACAGAGTCTGTCATCAACTGTGGTATACTCCCATCTAAGTCAGATGTTACATGTGTGTACTCTGTTAGATGTTAACATAAAGGTACGATAAGAGCACAAAAAGACATTCAAAAGCCCTTGAATAGTAAATTATTGTTAATTTCTATAAATAAAAAAATTGTACTCTGACAGCACTTTGCAAAACAAAGATTTAAATAAGAAAACACAACAGACTTAAAGGAAATAAATAATTACACAGTAATAAAATATTGAAAGAAAATCATAAGAAATTAATACGTAAATGTCATGTGTTTGTATCAGTATCCTATATTCTACAAAAACATGACTGAAACCTGAATCTGAACCTACACAGTGAAATGGCCAACTACACACACACAGATTGACTTCCACCGCATTGACTTCCATCCATTTGGACAGACAAAACAAAGCATTATACCTAACCATAACCATGACCAGTTAATGTCTAACTCTAACTTTAACCTAACCACAATTCAAATCTTACCCCTAAATTTAACCAGTTCCTCAGAATTTAATTACTGCCTCATTAGAACCAGGTTTTGGTCTCCATGGGGACTACTGGTCCTGATAAAGTCAGTGTTTATACCAGAAGAGGTAACAAATACAAGTTTCCACACACACCTGGATTGATGCAGAGATATTCAAGCTTGCAAAAGGAGTTTGCATAATCGGCGTGTGACTAAAAGGATGAATGTGTTTGCTCCAATCACAGCGGTAAAGAGCATGACAAGACGGTCTCTCTGCAGCAGCTCTGACCCTGAAGGAGAACAGGGTTCCTAAACAAATGTTCAAATAATACTGTAAATTCCTCAAACACAAGGCACAGATACATGTTCACTCTGAGCAGATGAGAAGCCGCTTTGTAACGTCCTGCACTTTGAAAACATGGATGCGTGCTTAACTGTCTGTGACACATACAGTATGTTGCCCTTATCAGTGTCCACATACTGATCTGCAGCAGACCGGCACAAATAAGATTCCCCAAGCTGATTCAGTTCATTATCTCCTCGATGCTGAATACAGTGTGCGTATGACTGTGTGTGTTGGAATGAATGGGGTTGCATGGATTTGAATTGAGAATAAAATATAAAGCCTTCTTTTCTTCTTCTTCTTTCGGCTTCCGCCACAGCAGATCATCTTGTCCTCTCCCTTGTGTCCTATGTCACACCGACTGTCCTCATGTCCTCCTTCACAACATCAATGATCCTCCTCTGTGGTCTTCCTCTTTTCCTCCTGCTCGGCTGCTCCATCTTCAACATCCTTTGTCCACTATAATCACTGTCCCTCCTCTGTACTTGATCAAACCATCTCAACCTTGACTCTCTCACTTTATTTCCAAACTGTTCAACCTGAGCTGTCCCTCGAACAGGAAAACAGCAGCCATTAGTGTTGAAAACCTTGTTTTCAAGAGAGTGTTTCTGAAGCAGTGCTCAGTGGGAGAGCGAATTGTCTTGAACCTTAAAGGTTGTGGTGTTTGATTCCCGGCTACTCATTGATCATTTACATACCCACACATGTACAGTATATTTGTCCTTAAGTATCTTGTTTTACTTTTATAAACCTATTTTATAAACTTAAGTCTTCTCCGAGCAGCAACAGTCCCAGCAGTGGAGACTTAAAACATGATGACAGGAAACTTAAGGGACCAGGCAGCATTTAAGGACTGTAAAGACTTTATATGTTATATGTATATATGGAGACTTGTCTATAAGGAAATCGAGCACAATTGCATAAAAAAAAAAAAAAGCATCTGATCCCTCTGGTTGAGACGTTATTGAGAGGGGTGCTGGGGTCGAACATGTTTGGTGAAGGCAGGCAGTTAAACCCATAGTTGTAGCTTGCTGTGTTCCACACACTCCTTTAGTATCCTGGGTATTGATGACGTGGTATGGGCTGTGTTATTGGGTTTGTGGCACAACAGACCAAAACACCAAACCAGAACATAAACAGAGTCCATGGGCTGCAAAGGAAAATTTTAATTGTGAATAAACTGATTGTACCATTTTTAAGCCATCCATGCCTCCGCCTCCGCATGAGGGTCACAGGGCTGCTGGTGCCAATCCCAGCTGACATAGGGTGGAAGAGGCGATGGACTGGCCATGTCACCAACATTTAGAGACAAACAACCATTCACTCACAATTTTAGCGTGTCCAATTAACCTCTGTATGTGTTTGGACATGTGGGAAGAAACTTGAGAAGCCGGAGAAAACCCACGCACACACCGGGAGAACATACAAACACCGCACAGGAAATGGAGTGCAAGCCATATGCTACACTGTGTATCCCATGTTTCCTCAATCTCAAAGACAAATCTCTCCACTCTTTTATTTTTTAACAATCAAAACAGGATTTTTTGTGTAATTCAGGCCAGAGTCTCCACCAATTCTTGCACCTACTGTATATTAGTTGTGCACCCTGGGGTTAGCCAATCTCTTGGGCAGCCTTTGTTTCCCAAGAGATAGTTATAGGCAAAGAGGCCAAACTTTTGACTTCTCCTATACAAACACACACTGGGATCAATTATGGGTAACAGGAGAAAGTAAACATCAGCTTTTATCCTGTTCTACAAAAATTTAACAAGATGATTAAAACTTCACCTGTTATATCATCCCCTTTTTGAACAAATTTCATAAGTTAATCGAATGAAATGGTGGAGTGAAATTTAACAGTGAATTTTAACTTAAAAAAAGAGTGCATTTTCATCTTTCTGCAGCTCATTAAACCTAATGTGATTCTGCACTATAATTTTTTATTGCAGGGAAGAAGAGATAGCTTTAGTTAGCTTTATACATACCATCAGCTTAAAGGTGCCGAAAATAACAAGAGTAAACAGGACTGACAGGGTTGATTAAGTAAGGTGAAGCTTCAGTCGGAATCAGATCAGCTTTACTCCAGATCCAAGCTGCCCACATCAAAGTCTCTTCTAATGCTAATTTCAGACACGCGGTTCCATTTAAGTTGTAGAAAAATCCCATGATGCTTAAAAAACATAGCAGAGCCGTTGTATATACCGTGCAGGGAGTTTATCCTGATTAGATATGCATCTCTTGGGTTTGCACCCCACCCCCCCCATTTTCACTCTCGTGTGCTTGTGTGTGTTTGTCTTGGGGAAAATTCGACAGTGTGCTGATACGACAGTTATGAGTCGTAGCCACGACTATAACAAGATGCCAGTTTATGAATGGATAATGGTGGATAAAGGCCCAAATGCGTTGGCTTTAAATTGATATATTTGAGTTTATCATTTAATTATTGTGATTCTACAGTATTCCCTGGAGCACAGGGAGAGTCTCTATAAAAGGATTATGTGAAAAAACTTATTGTTCCTCTTTGTATGTGTCAGTGGATGAGTGATATATATACATATATATATATGTATTTGCATTCTTCTTATAGAAGTGCTTTGTGGCCGCACAAAGAGGCAGTTCTATGCTGCAGAAATGGCAACATTAAGCTTTTGCAAGGGAGGAGGGAGGGGCCGAGCACCACTTACAGCAAAGAGATCATCATTTTTAATTTAGCACCTTTACCCTGACTCCCTCTCACTGATGCGTGCTTCAGCTCAGCATCACGCGGCGAGGCATTACTCTGCTCAAGTGCCACTGGAGACTTCACGACATAGCCTGCGTGTTAATATGAGTTAGTGTCCTGTGTGTCAAATGTAGCAGCCGTACTTGATTTAGCTCCTTCAGTTTTGAGCCAGTGGAGCTTATATGTCTGCATTTCTATGTACAGTATATAGTTATAGTCCCTTCATCGGTGTGCTAGACACCCAGCTGTCACTGCTCCTGGTGTAAAAGAAAAGACAGGCAGCTCGTAGGGAGTGCTGAGGCATCTGCTTTGACAGGGACGCGCAGCGCTGAGGGGACGTTGGCACAGCAGCCTTTTAGGAAACTGCACACACACACACACACACAGAGCAACAAACACAAGCGGGTGTGTAAGTGCACCACACCTTCACACACGCACACACATACTGCTGCAGTCTTTTTGATTGTGCTGCAATCAAAAGGATCTGAAGAGGTTGCAAATTTTCTCCAGTAAAAGAAAAATACAGGGGAAGAGAATGTGTGTGTGTGTGTGTGTGTGTGTGTGCGTGCGTGTGTGCGTGCGTGCGTGTGTGTGTGCACAGGCCTGTATTTGTTACCTCTATAGGATCCTTGTCAGGACCTTGCCAGGACCAGTAGTCCTCTTGGAGACCAAAACCTGGTCCTAATGAGGCAGAACCTAATTTCTGAGGTTAGGTTTTAAGATTTAAGTTGTGGTTAGGCTAAAGTCAGGGTTAGGCATTAACTGGTCATAGTTAAGGTTATGGATATTGCTTTTTTTTAGGGTGTACAAATGAATGGAATTCAATGCAGTGTCCTAAGAAGGAGAAGTCTGTGTGTGTTCTTGTACCTGCTGCAGAGTGAGGACCAAAAATTGTATAAACAACTACAGAGTGAGGACATTTTGACAAAGTGAGGACATTTTGTCTGGTCCTCACTTTTTTTCACCCGTTAAAATGGCTTTTTCAGGGTTAAAACATGGTTTTAGGGTTAGAATAAGAATTGGGTTTAGGTTAGGGTTAGGGTAAGGGTTAAGGTTAGGCATCTAGTTGTGATGGTTAAGGTTAGGGTAAGGGGCTAGAGAGTGCATTATGTCTATGAGGGTCCTCACATTGATAGAAGCGCAAACTTGTGTGTGTGTGTATTGTTGGACTGCCAGGATGAAAGCTGAGCAATAAGCTGCAGCTCTCCCTGTCTGTCAGCTGCTGTCATAGCATCCGGATGCTGTGGGATAATTGCTTTTCTCTCTGTATTACCCATTTCTACCTTTTCCCCTCGCTCTCATTTCCTTCTTTCACTCATCTGTCTTCTCTTTTCTCGTCCCTCTCTCTGATTTTGCACAGAGTGTAAGCAAAATAATCAACGTCCCTGTGTGACTGCACCAAGTTTTTATTTTTTTCCATATTATCTCTTGCTGCCTTTAAGAACATAACAGAATCTCAGAGATGTTTGGCTTCCTAAAAGCAAACACGAGTTCTCCTTAAATTCTAATATGTGTCTATATTACTGTAAGACATACATTGTCATTTTTGTGATTTTACAGTCTAGATTTGTTTGTTTGTTCTTTCTCCACCAAGACTCCTGGTCTCTTTCTTGTTGATGCATTATATGGAAGATACATTTAACTTAAAACTATGACTTAGCTAATTAAAATTTCATATTTATTCCTATTAATGAGGAAAATTAATATTCTTCTTTCTCCTCCCATCTTAATGTAATATAGTGGATTATAATCATTTATTTACTGATCAGCTGTTAGTATAATTAATGACAATTAGTCAAATCAAACTCTCTAATTGTAGAAAAATTAGCACTGGAAAGTTACACTTTAAAGCTGCAGTATGTTATTTTCTGTTATTTTTGTTGTTGATGTTATAATTCTAATGTTTTGTCTTCATGAACAGAAGCAATGTGTTATTATTTGTATGTTCATCTGAAAATAGGCTCTGTTGAGCAAAACTATCAGACCTGGCTGAGGGAGCAGTGCTGGGGCGGGTGGGGACAAGAACCCATAAAACTGCTGAATGACTAAGTGATTTGAGCAAAAGAATTCACTTCTAAAACTTTTCATGGGCACTAAATCTCCAACATGCAAATGTGCCATTTGTTGTCACCATGGCAACCAATCAGAGAGGATGGAGGGCTTTTGCTGTGCTTACTGTGTGTGTGTGTGTGTAAGAGGGGGTTATTTGTGTTTTGGACTCTAATCAAAATCACTAATCACCAATCAAGAAGCAGTGATTTATTTTTATAACCCACTTTGTGTAGGAGAGTAATAAAATAGTTGCAGAAGCTGCAAACAGACATATTGATATCGCCTCTTTGAGGCAAATAGCAACAAAATAGGGTGTTTTAATAGTTACCTGCAAATTGCAGTTACAAAGTTTTTTTTTTAAACAAAAACTAGACTCTTTTGTCTGAATCTCTACAAGCTTTGCATGGATCTGAGCAGTTTATCTCGGTCTTCTTGGCAGATCCTCCTAAGCTTCATGAGTTCCTTTTAACTTTCATCTTCAGCTCTCTCTCTCTCTCCACAGAGGTTCTGTGGGGTTAAATTCGGGGTTTGGCTGAGCCGCTCCCAAAGTCCCTCCAGTTTCCAGCTGTGGGTTATTGTCACGATGAAAGGTGATGAGGCTGCCTTCAAAAGAAAAACAGAACCCTCACAAAAAAATCTGAAAAAAACTGTGCCAGAGAATATATTTATTTTTCCTTTTAATTTTGCAGGATAGCGAGAACAGAGAGACTACAAGTCCTGAACTTGGCCTCATTGCAGCTTTGCAGCTGAATGAACGTGGCTACTTTGCATCAGACACTGTGACCTTGTTTATTTCAACATTCTTAGATTTCGCAACATTGCAAGTGCACTAGTATCATCTCAGTCCACACGATTTTTGCACCGTCAACCTGAGTCAAGTTTCTGTCTCTAAGCTGAGAGCAAAATTTCCCTTATCAAACCTACAAAACAAAGAATTTATATCTATAGAATTTTCTAAATGTTCGCCATGAGTTCAGGCTGCATTTCAGAGCAAGTATGTTTCAGTCCCAATGAAGTGGATACTGGGAAAATAAATGTACAAGTTAAGAGTAACACGTTAAGTCTCCATGGTTATTTTGGCTTTGGACAAATGATAAAAAGTGCAACAAAATGAAATATCCTTTGGAAAGAAATTCATATAACAAAATTGCACGTGCCACTTGGATCCCAGTTTTCATTTCTAGAATCATTGTTTTTATTGACATGTGGGAGTTCATAAGGAAAGAATATCAGCCTCAGAAACAATCTGGAGAACCATGCCCAGAACAGAGCCCAGTAATTAATAATAATGTGAGCGATGAATAACATTTTATATATAATAAAAGCACTATTCAAGACACATGAGGACATGTCAGGACAATAAAAGCACTGACAGCAGCTCATACATTCCCCATCATTCACAATTCAGATATTGCCTTATAATCTATACAAATGGCTTCACTGTGTGTTTGTTTGGATTTCTGCAAGACATTTGTGCTTATTATGTTAAAAAGAAAATATGAGGATAAACATGGATTCTCTCCAAGCTAAAGCCTTAGTTCTTCTGATTTGAATAGAAACAAACATTCACCAGATTTACATAATACCTTGTTGTTGGTGACTTTATACAAAGCTTAGTTTTGCATCTATTTTTTTGTTGCTGTTATTGTTGCTCTTTCTCTCACTGTTGGACATGGGCACACTGTGCTACAACTACGGGGACTCATTAAATGTCTCACTTAGCATTAAGGACTTTGTCTCCTGTGGCTTTTTTTTTCCCGAGAAAATTAACTCCAGGGAGACGAGCTGGGAAATCCTATTTACCTTAAATTTGATACGTTATAAATTAAAGCTTTTACCTTAACACTCTGGATTACGAGTGCCTTCGTCTCCATTGTGACTTTAACATCTATCCCCTGCCCACTGTGAGACTGATATTCTCTGAGAGTAGTTGCTGCTCTGCTGACAGGATTTTGTTTCTCTCACTTGCAAACTTAATGAACAGCTTTGAGAATCGACTACCACTCCCTCATGTTCCTATGCTTTAGAGCCATGGTTCTGAAACTGTGGGACAAGTACCGCAAGTGGGACGCGAGCTTACTTGGATGGCTTGATGGTACTTGGAGGACAATCAGATATATTGTTCTACTGTATATATACCAGGGGATGAGATCAGAGAGGAACTGAGGAATTATGATTGGAGTGTGTAGAAAATAAAAAAAAATTACATTAAACTAAATATTAGTGTTACCTTTTCTCTTGCGCCATCTTAAACTAATTTCACTATATCAGTGCCTGAAGTATATGTGAGGAAGAGGAGGATGATGAGAGAGTAAATGATCTTATTGGGAATAAATCTGCCTCCTGTGTAAAGTCCGTAACTGACTTTGCTTGGCCTTTTTACATCACTGTATTTTAACTTTGGTGATAATAGTGTTACTTTGAGAGATCAATATTTTCTCAGTTGACCTTGGTATAAAACCACAATGTTATATTCTGCTATCGACTCAGAATGTATAATAACCTCCATTACTTTACTGCATTCAATTCAGTACAGTGCAATTAACTTTATCCATGTGGGGCATTTTTTGTGGAGCAGTCCACCATTCATCCTGACAACATTTGATCATGTATACCAGCTATTTCCAAACTTCACATCCCAAGATTTATGGAGCCCATTTTGAAATCTGAAAATTCTCACTATCACTACTCTGATCAACACGAGACTAGGATCAATAATTCCCATATGAATTATTGTTTTCATGTGAATGTAGTAGATACAATGTCTCCTCATGGTGGCGCTGCTCAAAAGAATTAGGGAAACTTGGGCGGAAGTAACCTGGCTGAAGAAGAGACTGATTACAGCGGAAAAATGGTGGAAAAAGCTACTTTGCCCCATCCACATTCATTACAGACACTTTATGCACTTTGTTCTCTATGTTGAGAATAAATAGAGAAATCCTTCACTTTTAACTTTTTTTTCCCTTCAGTTAGACAGATATCATGATGTATCGCTATAATGATTGTCTTGCAATATGTTGATTATCACAGAATTGTTGTATCATGATATTATTGGTATCTTGGACCATGTATTGCATTGTGAGGCACCTTATGATCCTCACCTCTTATAGGTGTCATTTGTTTTTCATAGCCTTAGAATAAGCCTTTTACATGTAGGCACGGCCCCTCCTGTACAGAGGCTGCCATTTTGTATTTTGTGCTGCCGTGTTTCTACAACATCTTGAATCTTACTATGTAACAAAGAATGTGAAGGCCACCGTACTTCAGGGAGACGGGGAAACAAAAACTATTGTTTGTTACAAGCTGCAGTTTCACTAGTACTTTTTCTGTTTTTACTGTTTCTGCTCAGGTGAAGATGTATACATCAGCTTGTGTGGGTCATGTGAGGAACTGGACATCCATCTTGAACCAGACTCCCTCATGATGAACAAGACTTACATCTCGCTGGCCAGCGTACACAGAGTGTCTCTCACCAACAGGAGTGACAGTGTCCTTCAGTACCGATGGACATTATGGTCCAGCCAAGAGGAGGAGGACATGAGTTTACTGAGGTACTGTTTGTAACATATGCAAGTATGGATGCACACAAAGGGCTACAGGTGATAATGTTATTAAAACTCATCTCTGTAGATTCTCATTCATCCGGGTCATAGTTTCTCCACAAGTCATTCAATCAGTAGCAACTTGACTTTTAGATTTCCTAAAGATGTTTCACCTCATTCAAGAGACTTCTTCAAATGTGGAAGGAAACCCCACGAAGTCAGAGCTGAAGATGCATCTTGGATGACATGCTGAGTCCAGTTATTTATTCAAGGACTTTTAACCAGGTTCTGGTTCAAGATATTTAACTGACCACCCAAAATTTTCAAATTAAAGAGACCTTGACAATTATAGTTGATATGGAATATTTATTGTACATCTAAATCCATGGTTTATGTAATGCAAAGTGAATGTTATTACCATCTGCCTTTGTTTATGTATTTGCAGTGAAGAGAATTCCCTGTATTGCAAATAGCGCAGGTGTCCCTTCTTTCTTTTTTGACTGCATCACCATGTTCTTCATATGCCAGGTTTCCTCTCTGATCCCTCTTATTCACCTCTTTGTTTTGTCTTTCCCTGCTCCACTGTTCGTCCCACTATAGAGAGAGCTCAGTTTTCCAAAAAATGGCGGAGGAGGAGAGAGAACAGTTGCTTTCTCAGTACCAGTCTGACCCCACCGCGATCCACCGCCTCCTGCTGATGACCAGAGCTTTGCAAGATGGTAGAAGCCAGTTTGCGCAGGACCTCCTGACCCTGTCACACAACTGTGCAACTCTGGAGCCAGCGGTATGTGTTTGCATGTTGATTTCCTCTGAAAAGATATGATTAGATCTTGATTACCATTGTAAGATGAGTTCACACAAAGGTGATTAAGCTTATCACTTCCACACAAATCTCTCTCTGTCAGCTTAGCAATGTTTTGTTTTAACTTCTGTTGCGTCATTCTTGCGCTGCACAAAGTGATGCGTTTTACGTTCCAGATTGACGGAGGGAAGGAAGAAGCATAACAGCTACACTATTAGAGCAAGATGGTAAGATGGAAGCGAACGATTGGAATAGTCCTTTCAAATAGCTCTGCAGGCCCAAAGTCTGGTGTCACCACTTTAATCCTTGACTGAAAAGGTCAAGAAGCACCTATGATATGATGGCGTGGTGGAACAGTGGTTAGCACTATTGCCTCAGAGCAAGAAATTCTTGAGATTGAACATGTTTGCATGTTTTTTCATGTTCTCTCTCCAGTTTCCTCCCACAATCAAAACATGTGTTAGTGCAGGGGTGGACAAGTAGTTTTCCCAAGGGGCCACATGAAAAAACAAAAGATATTGTTGAGGGCCGGACCAATAGGCTGAGCTCGATTCTGCTCAATATTAATTTGATGTCTTTGTAAAAAGTAGCAAATTATATTGTTTTTACAAACGGCAAGTGTTAAGAATAAATGTTATGATTAGGCAAATGACATTTGAAGTAGGCTGATTAAAAAGCTCCAACAATATATTTTTCAAATTCCCCAGAACAATAGTGAACAAAATGTGCATGCAATTTTTCAATACAATGTGAATCATCATTACTGTAATTCTTAAACACGACAAACTGAACACATGGCTTTCTTCTTTAAGCACGAGCTGACATCTTTTAGGAGCATGTGAGTAAAAAGGTCTTCTTTGTCATGATTTCAGAGAAATCGTAAAAAAAAGGAAAAAAGGACGGGGCGAAAACGGAGCTGTAGAACAGGGGTAACAGGTTTTATTTACAAAAGGATAACGAAAAAACACCAGTCAAGAGGGGAAACAAAAGGGGCTGAGGCTGGCCGACTGGCAAGGCGGAGCTCAGGGAGGTCTGGGGAAAAAGAACAAAAAGCGAGCATTAGGTTATGCTGAGTACCAAGGGAAAAAGACTAACCAGAGCTTGGAGCGATTCGACTTGACACGGTTTACCGGTTGAACTGGACAGACGCGCTGACACCAGAAGGCAGGAAACCACAGTATAAGTAGCCGGTGCTTGATGAGGAAATGGGAAACAGCTGTGCAGATTGAAGGCTCCGACCCCCCTGTCAGCCAACCTCCTGCAGGTAAAAGAGCAGAGCAAATTCTCCCAGGAAGTGGGGTGAAAACACACAAAAAATAAAAGCAGAGATTACAACTAGGGCGAGGAGGAAACCCAGGCCAGACATGACACCATGACATTCTTCAAAATAAAAGCAAAATAAAATGCATGATGTTAATTTTTTTGTACTTGCTCCTGTCAGTGCCTCTGACCATCCATTTCTGGGTGCCTCCAGATTGGCATCCAATCTGGAGGTGGTTTCCAGGTGCTGCTCAATGGCTGCCCGCTCCTCCTCATTCTAGGAAGGTTCCGAGAACTAGCTGTGCTTCAGCAGGAGAAAACATGCAACAGCATCTCTGTCACTCACTGCAAAAGCTCAGTTCATGTCTATTTTCACTTGTAGTAGATTGTTTTGGATCTTTAGATCACAGTCACTGAGAAACTTTGAGACAAACGCCATTGGACTATTTGATTCACTGAGCGAGAAAGAGAGCATATGGGGTAGGTATGTCCGCAGTGTTTGAAGCTTTAAGATTTGTCTCTGTTGTTCCTGCGTAAATTCAGCCTGACTCCTCAGTGACAGGAGGTGCACAGTCTTTCTGCCCAGGGACTTTCAGGTAGGCTGACCTGTTCTGACACTGCCACAATGTCTCCTCTGCTCAGCTCAGCCAGGTCCCCAGGCAGAACAGAGGGAGAGAGAAGGTGGATGAAATGAAAAACCTTTCATTCTCCTTTTCTCTCCGGTGAGAGTGAGCACCCTCTAGGCCAGTCGCAAGACATGCACGCACACACAGACACTCAAGAGTTAGCTTGTTGTCAGTTGAGCCTTCCTAAAGGGCCTCCACATTGTTTCCTACACTGAAATTACTTGTAGTTGATGTATGTTTTGTTAAAAAGTAGTCATACTGACACAGTCCACATCTCTACAAGAAAAGAGAAAATGAATATAACCGACAGCAGCTATTCGGTTCCATCAACCACATTTTAAAAGTAGGTGCCACATTTTATCTGCCAGCAGCTGGATTCCTATTTTTCAAAGCATGAGCCTTTCATTAAACCTTTATTTAATTATTTGTGAGAAAATATAAATTTGCATGTCCTCTCATTGAAATAAATCATCCTTTTTTGTTGTTGTCATTTTTTTGTCTTGGCACAGAAAGGTGAATTATGGCCCAGAATGACCCAAATGTTCACCATTATCTTCAAGCCTAACGAGGCCGAGCTTTACCAGCAAACCATCTATTGTGATATCACAGGTCAGTGTTCTCTAATGGCACTCTTCCATTTTTACAGTTTTAGCACTACTTGGCTCTACTCGACTTAGCTCGGTTTGGGTATTTGGCACGGTGTTTTCCATCACTTCATAGTACCTCCTCAGTGTGGGTGCGGTCATCATAACAAGGCTGTGTGAAACTGCTGATGATGGTGATGTCATTTTATACGCACACAATGGAGGACATTACGTTGATGGTGTACTTGATGCTGCTCGGTCTGTGGATGGACCACGGTGTATTTTAGTATTTTGTATTCTTGCCCGTTTTTAAAAAATGTCAAGTTTGATTCTTGTGTCAGATGTGTGTCAGACACCTCCAGTGACGACACACACTGACCAATCAGTGGCTGGAAGTCCAGTTCATGTCACGTTTTAGTATCGGTTCAGTGCTAGAACTGTGTAATGGAAAAGCCCCATAATATTCTTTCTCACTTATAGCTTTGCCTTTAAATTCAGTAACAGTTAGCAATGTTTAGCATTTAACCATGAAAACGTGCACATCTTTTACACCAAAAATACCAAGTATTTGCAAGTTTTTTTGTGTGTGTGTAAACACACCCAAAAAGTTATGGCTCCATTCCTTTTGCCACTAGAAGAGTTTAATTTTTGTCAGAGTTTAGTTTGTGTCAGAGTCGCTCCACTAACAAACTCACAATATCTAATGTCTGAAGGTTTCAGGTCATGGATGTGTTTTGGGGCCTTCTTTATCAGCAATTTCACAGCAATACAGCGTGTTTGTTGAGTGAAAGTCAAAACTACTTTCTTTAGTTTGTTCTTCAACACTTTGGAATAGATTGTTTGAACAACTTCAAGCTAACTGTACTCGCCTGCTTTAAATCAATAGCTCTCTCACAACAACAACCCCCCCTTCCCTCAGTGGGTTGTGCCTCTGTGCAGATCCCCAGGTTCAACAGACAAGTCTGGCTGATAATTTGTTAGCCAAATACAGTTTGCTACTTGGAAACCATGTCTGTCTGTTTGGTTATTTGTCAGAGGACAACCCATTCACTCATGTTACATCTTTTATTTTCCAGAATCATCCAGTCAATCTTGGTTGAAACAAGACTTAAGATTAACACCTAAATCTGCCAAAAATGCTTTAAACGCAAGAAGATCCATTGCTACTTAACCTCTTTGTCATTTAGGACAATCCAGTCATCAAGTCCATGAATATTCATCTCGTCCCAGTGGTAGTAAAAGGTTGTTGGAAGATTTGCATGTGGCCTTCTCTAGTGTCTTCTGAGCCGGACGCCAGATTTCCATTGATTTCCATGTTTTCTCAGGCAGTTGATGACCTGACCATTCTAAATCAATGAGGACCATAGGGTACCTCACTTTGTTGAAAGTATTAAAGTAAAACTGAAAGACGATGCAGAAAGATGTTTCAGTAAATAAAATGGTGTAGGAAGAGGGATTTTTTTTTAGTCCTGCATTCTCACGCTCACTCACTCATCTTCTACCGCTTTACCTGAGGGTCGCGGGGTGGGGGGTGCTGGTTCCTAATTCCAGCTGAGATTGCCAGTCTATTGCAGGGCCACACAGAGACAAACAACCATCCACACCTACAGGCAATTTGCCCAATTGGCCTAATCCCCAAAGCTGCATGCTTTTGGACTGTGGAAGGAAACCAGAGAACCTGGAGAGCCCAAACATGGGGAGAACATGCAAACTCCATGCAGTGGCTGGTTCATGAGCCCAGGCCTTCTTGCTGCAAAGGCAAGAGTGCTAACCACTACACCAACCGTGTGGCCCTAGTCCTGCCTTCCATGTTATAAATTCACATAGCTAAAATGTATTAGCCCAAAATAATGTAATATGCCCAAAAGAACTTACTCCTTCAATATATATATATACCATCTAAAGCAACCCTGGGCAATTTATTTTTGTTGTTATTTTTGTTGTTCACATGTCTTTGTTTTCTCTTCTCTGTCTTTGACCTTGTAATGAATATTTCCTGTGTCTGTCTCCTCCACCTTCAGGCCGTCAGTCTCGGTTACCTCTTACACTCCAGGGCGAGGGCATGGGACCTAAACTCCAGCTCAACTATAATCTGATGAATATGAAAAATGTTTTCATTGGTGACACAAACTGTTATGAGGTAAGGATGTTGTAAACCAGAGTGAAGATTGCAGAGTGGGATGTGTGTAGCACTCTTTTCCTCATTATTCTAAATTAGTCTATTGAATTGTCACTTTCTGGCTCACTGACCACAGCAAATAAGGAATCTGCTACAAGAAAGACATATGAGAAAATAAGAACCAATTTAACACATGTTAATAGATTAAAGGAACAGATCAAAATGTGCGGTAACCTAAACTAAACAGCAACTCAAAAGACCAAATAAACCCCATGCTGGGATCAGGGAGGTGATGGGTGAGAGACCGGCTGCACAAGGGAGCTAATGTTTTATTAGAACTTGTAGACAGTGGCCAGTTGCCTTCAATTCCATGATTACACCAGCAATCACAGGCAGGAATCTTGAAATCAGGACATGAAGAGGTCTCAGCACAGCACCTCACAGTCCTGGGATGGTCCTAGAACTCATGTTTGGAAAAATGCTGATCTAAGACAATGAAAAAAAACAAAAAACAAGTAAACAAATGGGAATCACTGGTGAGGGACCAACAAATGGGTCATTTTTTGGGTGGTCACTGTATATACATTTTTTTTCATGCGTATAAGTTTTAAATAACATAGCGCATAAAATAAAACAAAAGGTTCCGCTTCCACAGCCAAAAAAACATTTAGGAGCTGGTCGATGGCAGGAGCAAACGTACAAACATAGCAATGAAAAACCATTGCAGTTTAAATTGACTTTGCTTAGATTTATTCATGAGTGAACAATGTGTTTTGCCCAGAGCGAACCTGAGGAAAAAACCTAGGTGAAGTCAATTTACAATGTGGTTGTTTTTCATCATTATTCATAAAATGAATTTGCGATTCAGATATCTGTTGGAAATGTCTGGTTTACCGATTCTAAATAATATAAGCTGTTACAGAAATGGCAGTAAAATAGTTAGAAATGTCATAATAATAATGTCATCTGTCATAATTTTTGTCATCTATAAAAAGTGGGTCTCTCATGGAACACTGACATGCAGTCTGCAGATTGCAGATTTCAATCCGTAGAGACTGAGATGAAAAAACTTTATTGCTGTGCTCAGTGCAGAAAAGCAACGTGATATGAAAGTATTTAAGCACTTAGAGTTATTGATGAGATTACAGAGGGGTTCAGGGCCGTGTGTAGGGTAGACACTGGTGGCAGTTTTTGGGACAGAGACGCTGAGGATCTGAAAGATGATGATGCTTGCTTTGACCTGGTACTGATACGGAGGTGTGTACAGTGGAGGAGAGTCACAATATACCTGAAGTAACAGCTGACTGTGAAAGAGAGGAGAGAAGTATTTAAGTTTGTCACCAACATGAAACGACGCTGATTGCAATCGGGATGAAATCTGATGGGATTTTCCAAAAGGCACAATGTTAGCTGATTAGAACAGTGAGGGGGAGAGAGAAACGGACCGTGAACTAATGATTTGTAAGAACATCATCCTGATTGAACTTAACACCGAGCTTTGTCAAATGTTTTACATATTAAAGCTGAAATTAAAGATATAATATGCAGCATTTCTGCGTTAACATTTCTAAAATCAACAGGACAAATGATACAGAATTTCTTGAGTAGCTTACTTTCATCAGCTAAACTCTTTAACATTTATTCTAAGTTACATGTTGCAGCTGACTATCCCTCACCTCTCTCTTCCCTTCTGAGTGTGTTGGGGAAACTATATAGCCATCAGTTACCATCAAAACTGGAAAGATCTTTAGTTTGTCCCTTGTGAGCTGTTGTAAAACATGGTGGTGACAAATGGTCGTCTCTGTAGACTTGACCCGGCTCCTGATACAAATATTTGGGCTAATGTTTTTTTTAATTTTATCTGCCCAATGAGAATAATGTCACCTAAATTTTACAACAGACCTTTATATCCAGAAAAAATCTGTTAGGGGTGGGTCAAAATTTGGTGATGTATTGTTATCCTTCCATGTGCAATATGGTAATTAATACGCCAGGGCAAATATTGATATTTTATTGAATAAATTATGGTGCTCTAAATTAAACAGTCCCTGCCAGTTTTACTTGCCGAGCATTGCTACTTTATGCCTCCTCACAGTGGCGCTGCTCAAATGAACCAGGGAAACTTGGGGTGGATTTTACCCGGGGAGTTTATGACGGGATAATTTTGGAGAAAGCAATGTAAAGAGATGCTCCATCCGCGTTCAATACACAGACTTTATGCACATGTTCTCCATGTTGTGAATAAATAGAGAAATCCTGCACTTTTAACTTTTCACAGACGTTAGATAGATATCGTGACATATCACAATATGATTGTCTTGCAATGTAATGATTATCACAGAATTGTTTTATCATGATATTATTGGTATCATGGACCGTGTATCAGGTATCGCATTGTATCATCCATGTTTCCTGTCCCTGCCATTGTTTCCTGGGCAAAACCAAACCCCAGTGAAACATTGCAGTTATGTTTTGGCCAATATTGCCATTTTCAGGAAAGTTGTGTAATGGGACAAGGAGCAGATGGTTAGATTTTGGTGCTGGTCCAGGAATTTTTAGATTCTTTATCATTGCAAGATAGGGCCATTGTCAGCATTTGTGTATGTAACTCCACAATAAATAGCCATCGCACAAAAAAATACAGGTTAAAGGCACAAAAGGTGCTATAATAAAGATTGATCCGGATCCTGTGAACATTCTGCATTTATATTAACATATAAAGATACAGACATGCAACTAACAACTAACAACTGTAGCTGAGACTCTGCTGAATCAGAAGTGTGTCAACAGATTCTTATGGAGCTGCAGTACATCCAGAAGAAAAAATATTGATTTTCGTGAATAACTATTAAACTACTACTATTATTAAACTACTACAAAATGATATTATGGTGATTCCAAATGTAAAGGGTATGTTTTTGTGGTCAATTAATCCCATAATTTGGATAAAATAATTCCAGGACTAATAATGTTGGATGCAAATCACAATATGGAGGAAATTAGCTGCTTGGTGTAGGTCTGCACTCTCTGAGTGTTTTTCTAGTTAGCCAGTGTATTGTGTGTATTTGGATCACTTATTGCTTTTTGCTGCATGTTCTGCCACCAAAATTCTCCTCGTAAAACCAAATGACACAGCAGGACAACATTTCCCATGATCCCTAGCTGCTTCTCGACATCCTCAGATGTTTTGATTCAGAGACCCCTAGTGGCAGAAATTACATACTGAGTACTTAAGAGGATATCACCGCAAAAGCATGCTATGATGATTGATGATTGATGGAGCTAATAAAAGAAAAACAATCTTTTTTTTTCCATATAAAATGAGGGGATATTTCTTTTTTACTTCAGGTGCTTGTGTCCAACAAAGGGCTGATTGATGCCCCTTTTGAGCTGTCACACCCCGACACCCCTTTTGGCCGCTGTTTCTCCTTCAGTCCCGCTGATGGTGTCATTCCCCCTGAAGCCAGCCAGACTGTGAGAATCACCTTCCAAAGCAGCATCCTGGGAAAGTTTTCCGAGGACTTACTATTATCTGTGAAAGGACAACAGGAACCACTCACCTTGACCTTCAGGTGATGTTAGCAAGTGTTTGTCATTACGATCAGTGAGATTTTATTTTGGTCTCCAAACATATTTGCATTTATCCGAGCCTTTTAGTCAAGATGTATTTGAATTACATATACAAAAATTAAGGTTTTTATTAATTTAACAAATGGTTAATTTATCAATTGAAAATTATATCAGGTTTTACAGATACAGTATGGTTATAAGTTGGTTGCTATATTATGCACAAATTTGCTCTTGTCAGGATTTAAATTGATTTGGGTCACAATAATTTGCCATCTTTGAAAAGTGGGTCCTCATATAAAAGGTTTGGGAAACAGATTGTAACAGAAGGGTTCGGAGTTACAGTACATGAGCAAATATAATAAGAAATTGGCAAAAATGACAACACCCCTGCACAGCCAAGAAAGATACAGGTGCTGGTTGTTTGCAGGGCCCAAATCATAAATAAATGAAGTAAAGTCATTACAGTGTGTGGTGGTTTTTCACTTTTTTGTTTATATCTCTTGTTTTCTCTTTCAGGGGTTGTGTGGTTGGTCCCACATTCCACTTCAATGTTTTAGAGCTCAACTTTGGGGATGTAGCCTTTGGTGGGTTTGAATATTTTCCTGGACGTTTTCATTCACATATATACTTTCTTCCACCTTTTTTCCCTTAATTTCACTGTCGGTCATTTTGTCTCTATGTTTCTCTTTGCAGGTTTCCCACAAACATTGACGTTTACATTATTCAACACCTCCTTTGTGCCCATGAACTTTTCCCTACGTGTCCTGGGAGATGGGTTGGGGCCTCCTAGTGTTCCCAGTGCCAAACAAGTATCTGAGGTGTCCAGGAACAATTGGCAAGGCAGTGTTGCCAGAGACCCTCATGCTCGGCCTGAGGAGTTCACCATCAGCCCTGCTGCAGACTCTGTGCGTGCCATGTCAGATGTCACTATTAAGGTAAATGATTTTACCTTAAATTTTGTTATTACTGATACTTATTACTGTTTTCAGGGTCACCGTGAATGCAACACAGTTTTTTGCAGATATTCTGCTGTAATTTATTTTCGCAAAACTACAAGAAAGTACATTTTATCTGTCAAAACAGAGACAGATATTTGATGGTGTACATCAAAACACGTTCACTTAATGACCTCAGACTCTTGCATTAGACTAGCCAAATGTGTTGGATCATAAACTCTGACGGTGAAAGAACTTTCTTTGTTGCTTTCAAAGAAAAGTAAGCCTGGGTTATGGTATAATCTAAGACACTCAGACAATGCATTTGAATTATTTACATTCTGTCTGAAACTTGCAAACCTTCTTTCTTTTTAATGTTTTCAGTGTACACTGTGTCGGTTTAATTGTCAAACAAAGCTGCCTATTGTTTGGTTGGTTAGATTTCATGAAAACCCATGTCAGGGAGTAAAGTCATAATATTAGCATCAGTGCGAGAACTTCAGGACCAGGAGAGTTTCATGATCCTTGTAATTATACTCATTTACTCTAGTATAATCACGGGATGAAACTCTGTGTACTGCAGCTTCAATGACAAACACATAATACTGAGTTCTGTAAAACTGATGGGAAGTATCATAAAATGGTCCACTGAAGACATTTTCTGACATGTCTCCACTTTGCTGCAGACAGACGCAAGTGAAAAACAACAAAAAATTAAAAATGTGGGAACAAACTACTGTTTTCAGTCGGAATAGGTGTTATTAGCTTAAAATAGCAATGACAACATTTGTGATGTATTTTATATAATTTCTAAACAACACATTTAATATAATTCACCGTAAAACTAAATATTAAAAACAAACACATGTGTTCCAAGGGGCAAGGTGCAAGGGTTCAAAATGAGAAATGGAATAAGGCTTGTCTAGAAAGAAATCGTTTACTATAGTTTCTCTTAAACTTTAGCCACTATCTTCTTCAAGTTAGCATGTACAGATTTCTCTAATGCATTCACCACATAAACCAAAATATGTTGATGGCATTCATGGTGACTTTGTCTTTTGAAGGTGACCCTGTGCTCCAACACAGTCAAGACTTACAGGCTGGCAATGGTGGTGGATGTGGAAGGTGTCGGGGAGGAAGTCAGGACTCTGCCTATCAATGCCAGGTCAGACAGTTAGTAAATACAAACACAGACTGTCCTGCATACTCCTAAACATGTTAAACATGCTCAAAGCACACATCAGTTATCATCAAGTTTGTTTTACTTTTATGTGCACATTAATGCTATAAATGCTAATGTTTGGGTCAGTTTTTGTTTAGTCATAAAACATTTTCAAAAAAAGATACCTACAAAAAAGGGAATGGATAAAAATGAATCACCCTCCCTCCGCCCCATTAAAACTCTATGTCCTCTTTCCTGAAAGATCTGTTTTGCCAAATGCCATAAAACAGCAGAGGTTCACTTTGATTTTTAACAACCCTAATTTCACACTCTCTTTTAGATGAAGTAAGTTTTTTATTCTGGCGGTAACCTCTTCTGTGATTCACACCGTCTCTGCTGCTTTGACAAGCTGTGAATGTGGTCCACTGAACCTGGCGTCGACAAATGCGTAATTCTGGGGCCTCATTTGCATAATAATATTTGAATGTCACCTCACTGTCGCTCAGAAGAGAGCAATGGTAATCGGACTTCCTCAAGGCAATCACCTTCATTGAAAATTTATGAAACAGTTCTAATTAAAAGACTGCGGTTTTGGCATGACACAGTGCAATTACTGCTCTGATCTATAAATAAACCTTAGACTCTTTCTGTTTTCTTTTGCTATCTCTGTTTGCCCCTTCTCTTTTCTCCTCTCTCTCTCTCTCTCTCTCTCTCTTTATCTCTCCAATGATAGATGTGTTGTTCCTGAGATAGAGGTGGAGACTCCAGTGTTGGAGTTTCAAAGGTGTTTCCTCAATTACCCCTATGAGCAGCAAGTGCAGCTGACCAACCCCAGCAGTCTGCCTGCCTGCATTGGCCTGCTTGACCAGGTTAAGTAGATAATAAGGCCATTGAAATAATGCTACTGTATACAATGTTTTATTTCTTTACTTGAAACCTCTTTAAAGTAAGATCAGCTTACCAAATAATGAGCTATGATCCGATGTTTACTCGTATGTGACCCCTCACTCGGTCAGACAGTCATTTCCCTGTATAGTTCTGCTTTAAACCTTTCACACAGCTGTGAACAACACAATTGAGCTGATGTACTTACCACCTACGGCCATTTGAAGCATTTTTAAAGACATAATTTTCCAACTGTGTGACAAATTTTCTTCTTCCAGAGAGATGAAAGAATCAGCCCCAAACCATGACTCAGCTAAAGTGCTGTTACTGATTTTCATTTACATTTTTTACAGTCTGTGCATAGTGATGTCTGTGATATAAAGAATATTTAGATATTTTTCATTTTACTCTTTCCATTCCGGTAATTTTGAGCAGGATCAGATCCCTAGTAAACACTGTATATATTTATTTATTTATGTCTATCTGTATGATTCTTGCAAGAGTGGACAGTTTTGTTTTGTTTTTGTACGTATCGGTTGTACATGTTTATGTCATAAACCAAACATCTGTGATGTCATGTTTCTCAGGAGTATGAGGAGTTTCCGTTGTTGCTGTTTGACTCTTTTAAACCCAGAGGAGTGATTCCTCCTCACTCTTCCGAGAAGCTTCCCGTGACACTACTGGCCAAGGCCACTGGAAGACTGCATCACAAACTTCATATCACTGTGTTCGGCAGCACCAAGCCTCCCCTGGTTAGTGTAAGAAGTACTGGGATACAGATACATAATCTGCGATTATATAATAATACATCCCAATATTTCACCAAATGAATATAAATTGCCTCGAAAGGGTAAAGCTCTAAATTTGCTGGAGTTGCATTTTTTTCCCATTACTTTTCACTATTATTGACCATATAACTATCAAGTTACCCTTATTTCTGTGTTAAACATCACCGTGAAGAATCATGAAAGTGTGATGTTGGAGATTTATTTTTACTGCACCATACTTTTTAAATGAAAATATCAATATTTGTTTCCAGCTTGTCAATAAGAGTATCGCATGAGTCAGGACAATTTGCCAAATCAATATTATGTTCCACCCCTGGTGTGCATATATAAGTACAGGCAGTGTTCTCATCAATCCTCATTCTTTATTCCTCTGTTTTTCTGTTCCGTTCAAGGAAGTGGTCCTGTCATGTATTGGTCAGGGTCCACTGGTTCACATTCAGAGCCCACAGCTGGACTTTGGCAGAATCCCAGTGCTGACGGACATTACCAGGATGCTGCACCTGTCAAACCACTCACCTATTCCAGCCAACTTTACGACTCGTATGGTACGAGCAACCGTCCACACACAAATTAGTCTTTCAAAATGCAGATCGTTCCATAAGTAATTCACTGCACTTACACATGCATGGTGGGGGGTGAATTGCTGCTCATTCACAATGAAGGATGCTGCATCATGTGTTGCCAAACTGCACTGCGGAGCCATTGCTTCACTTTACAGGCACACACAATTCTCCAAGTGGCAGGCAAGCACCAGCCAGTCAAATTGTATTATGTCAATTTTCCAGCACAGCTGTGCTAGCCTATCAAACCACATTTATGCATTTAAACTCAAACAGTGCACAGTTCAAACTGAGCTCTCTGACAAGTCTGTTCTCCCTGTTAGCCGTGCTCTTGTCCAACAGAGGGCACTCAGCAGCAGAAATGGCGGTCACCACGTTGTCATTAATAATAATAATAATAATAATAGTAATAATAATAATAATAATAATAATAATAATACATTTTATTTGTCGGCAACTTTCTAGACACTCAAAGTCACCTTATATAAAATACTAACAACTAAATTAAAAATAAAAGGCAAGAAAATTGGACAGTGCAATTTGGTCAGTGGGAGTATCCCAATCTGAACAGATTTAAAATGTGACAGGCAGGATGGACAGTGAGGTGGATGGATGGACATTAACAACTCTTGTTACAAAGTCAGCCTTGACAGCTGCTGGTCAACTTCCAAAAGCTGCCACCAGGCTTTAGGCACCAGCCCATTGTTAAAAATATGATAAAATACTTAAATAGTTCTGCAACTCAGAAATGTATGGTGTTACTGCACAAAAGACCACTGTAAGTAATTGGCAACATTTTAACATATATGAATATACTATATACATATAGAATAGTGTCTGCAGTATAGAGCTCTAGACATGACTCACTTTGTTTACTTCACCATGTTGGCAGGAAAATTTCTACAAAACTTAAAGGTGTCAGTGCTGGTTTTAAGCCATCAGGGCTCACCACTCACTTTAAATCCACAGAGGTTGAATAGTAAATCAACATAAATTGACAGACTGAGTATATCTGATCTTTATAATGCTGCTCTGTATTTTTCACATGCATGGGCATTATCCTGAACCTGCAGTTACCCGACTTCTTCAGCTTTCTGATAAACTGTCTTACTAATAAGGGCATGTACTGTAAAAGAAACCCAATATTAAAATTCAGTAAGTGCTGGATTCTGTACCTGATATGAAGTGATCACTACGCAAGTGGAATCTTTTGCCTGTGGAATCACGGCGCTGTATCATGTATGCTCACTTTGAACATGTGATCCAACTCTGCTGCCTCTTGAGATCTTTGTTACTCCAGTAAAATGCTCTCCCGTTTGCTTGTCTGCTACTGTTTTCCTGGTGCACAATAGTTATCCACCATCATAAATGTTAATGCAAACAGTCGGTGAAGAGAGGAGGTGCCTGACGTATTGAGCTGTATAGAGCTCTGGAAGTCACGTGGCTCGGTCGCTATGAACTGCCATGTTGGCAGCTTAAGATGCAGCCAAAATGAAAGTGACTGGCGCTGAATTCACCACCAGTCTAGAAAGCACTTCTTTCTAGAATAAAAATATGATTAATCACAACTATACCTGCTCTAGGCTCAAGCAGTAAGATGTTGACAGAGTTTGGAAGAGTTTTAGTTATGTATTTTCTCCACTGATTCATTTCTCATTTGCATATCATTGCTTAATCATATGACTTGTAAATTTTCTGTGAAACTGGAAATGTAATTATGAAGTTAATAGGTTTAATGCTTTGTTGGCTCTTGCAATAATTATTTGCCTGTTCAATTTCACTCCCATCTCTGGAGCACTAATGATTTTCCATTTTATGCACAAAGAGGTCATCTGATGTCTGCAATATAGTTTTCACAGTTGAACTGACAGTTCAGCTCTCGCCCTCTCTTTCACATCAACTGATGACTGCTGTCATTTCAACACCTTCCAAAACCTTTTGAGACACTGACTTGTAACGCTTTGCATAAAATAGCGCATTCTTTAAAGAAAATGTTTTACCTTGTAAGGAGTTGCCACACTGAATAGTTGTCTCCTACCTGTTTTTATCTATGACTAAACTATATGCTGCAGCATCCTGGCATCTACAATTCATCATAGTCACTGTTTCTCTTGCCCCCTGAAAGCCCTTCTCGGCGATGTTTGATATCCTCAGGGAACAAACTTATGCATCAATATTTCCTAAGCTGGAAAAGACACGGCAGACACAGGCAATCCCCCGGTGTAACTGCAGTTGTGTGACCCTGTCCTCTCCTCTGAGGCAGTGTCGAGGAAAGGAGTTTCTCTTCTGCACTGTCAAGCATCAATCGATGCAGATTCTGCTGGAATTACATTACATCTAGCTCAATAGGCTCGCAGAGAGACACACAAATAGACTTGATGACAGAGGATCGCAGGGTATTGCGAAAGTTATCCATACTCGCTTGCCTAATTAGCATCAGTGAAAAACAAAATAAAACTATGTCTGATTCTAAAACTGTGACGTTTTTTAAATTAAAACATATCTTGTTTGGATTTAATTAATTAATGTTTAACATTAACACTAATGTTTGCCCTTCAAACCATTTAAATCCATGATTCTCAAACTGTGGTGTGTGTACCACCAATGGCATGCGAGCTTCCTCTGGTGGTCCTTGGAGGAAAATCAGAGATACTGTTCTGCTGTATAAACCAGGGTATGTGATCGAAGTGGAGGTGAGGAATTTTGACCAGAGTGCATAGAAAATGAAACAAGTAACAAAAACGTTACAGTAAA
Organism: Brachirus orientalis; assembly: GCA_016785285.1. Taxonomy (NCBI): domain Eukaryota; kingdom Metazoa; phylum Chordata; class Actinopteri; order Pleuronectiformes; family Soleidae; genus Brachirus; species Brachirus orientalis. Next base: position 534,343 of record JAFBJR010000549.1, read on the forward strand.
TCAAATATTAATAATCAGATTCACCTTATCTCTTGCTCCTTCTTAATCTAATTTTTCTGTACCAGTGTCTGTGAGGAAAAGGAGGATGATGAGAGAACAAATGATCTTATCGGGAATAAATCTGCCTCCTGTGAAAAGTCCATAGCTGCCTTTGGTCAGCCTGTTTACACCACTGTATTTTAACGTTGGTGATAATGGTGTTACTTTGAGAGCTCAATATTTTCTCAGATGGTATTTGGTATAAAAAGTTTGAGAACCACTGCTTTAAATGAATGCAATACAACATTTTTTTTACTCTAATTCCTGTTTTAGGTTTAAAGAGAGGTGCTGTGTAGCAATATGTTTCTGTAAGGTTAAGGTCACTGCATCCTTTAAGCTCACTATTAAAGGTAATAATAATATGCCCTTCTTCACATACCAGAAATAATGTAGTTTTACTTCACTTGCGCAGTAAAAAGTTGCTTTAAGTCATGAAACATACTTCCTGTCCACTCAGGCTAATGTAGAAATATGAAAATGATTATTCACTTATGCAAACATACATATAGGTCATGTAATGCTGCACCTTTAACAGGATGAATCGGAAATTCCAGATGATATTTTTGTCTTGGGTGGAAACCAGAAACATGAGCCACGCACTATTCACAGTACAATGCATTGATTTTGTTGTGCTGTATAATATTTGGCAGGAGGATTGACTGCAGCAGTAACTGCAGCACCAGTGCAGGATTTATGCAGCTTTTGGTGCTGTTGGTTGTTGTATAGCATACAGCACTGAGATGGATTCTACACTCTTCTGACCCCAGCTGTCGACCAAGGCAATCAATTCTAATAAGACTGTGGGATGCTGCAGGTTTGATGTGATTATTGAGATTCTGTTCGTCTTGCTTTTGTCCCGAGAGAAACGACCCCCTGCTCTTACTGCTCTTCTGACTCTACCCATCCCCTCTGCTGTAATCACCATCTTATCGACCAGCTCAATTTTACTTTCCCTGACTCCTGCAGCCAATCACACAAAAGCTGAGAAAGTGACTCTTTTTTGTCACTGGGTGTTTGGTGGTTTTTTGGAAATGTAATATATGTTTCCTCAGGCTATTTCCTCTTTGTTAAACAGTTTTTATTGGTCTTCCTTGTTAACACTATTTACACTATATAAGTACAAGACAGCAGCATGAATTAAATGCTGTTGCTGTCTTATAATGAATTTATTCCTTAGGAAGTGCTGGAAACAAGTGGCCTGGAACACAGGCATCAGACACAGTTTGCATGGTTGTGTTTCCACTGACTGGTACAGTTCGGTTTGGTCCAGTACGGGACATATTTTTTTTGTGTTTATCATAGTAACCAAATAACCAGCCCCATCCGTTCCATTTATGGTACGGTACGGTCAGGGTGGAGTTGGTCACGACAGTCTGCCGATTTGGGTGACAGAAAATTGTCACTCCCTTGTGACCAGTGTTTCTTCAACGCCCGCAGTCTATTCTCATACAAAGTCTCGTCTCAAGAACCACAAACCAAGCAGGGAAAAAAGAGCTGCTCCATTGTTGCCTGTTGTGTCGTGCCATTTATTGTCTATGCACCAGTATGACCAAGTTAAGGTAGGCTGACCCAAGGCTTTACCATTCCGAGCCGTCCATACTGTAGCAAATTGAACTGTTCCACTCGATGGAGACACGGCATATATTTCCTTAGTCCAATATTAGCTTAAAGGGCCAGTGGACATCTAGTGGTGAGACTGCAGAATGGGACTACGGTGGCCTTCACACACCAGAAAGGATGTTAATCTTCTTTGTTTACACAGTTTGCTTCTGCTTCAAAATGTTCTAGCTTGTTTTTTCCATTCAGGCTACTGTAGAAACTCAAATTGGCGGCATTCATAGAGCAAGGGCCAACAGAAGGGTCGCAGGAGATACTTTTGGCGTCAAACAAATTTATAGAATATTTCCAAACTTTTAAGAGTCAGCTAGTCAAGATTTATTATTAGATAACATGATTAATGTAGATTTAATTAATTTATTAAACTTGTTAATGATTTGTGTACCAATTCAAAATTACATTAGGTGTTACACATATGGCTGTAAATAAGTCGCTACATTATGCTCAAATTTGCAGTTGTCAAGGTTTATATTGTGATTTAGGTCTTAAAAAAGTGGGACCCCATATAGAAAGGTCGTGAAACACTGGTGTAAAGTTTATACAGTAGTAAAGACTTATTCTAAGGCTATGAAAACCAAAAGATTTTTATTTTAATGTTATAATACACTTATACAATCATACTTATTAGTAGTAATGTTACACACTGGACCTTTACATGCAGTGCGAACTTTGTCAAGGCAAGACAAATGCGATATGAATAACTTAATTGAAGACCTTTTCCCCATTGATCTATGGTGTTGTCCGATAGGCTGTGAAAGTGCCGATAGGCTTCATTGCATCTATAGGAAGCTCATTCTCAAAATAGTGATTAAAAGTTTATGTTCGAGCCATCCATCAGCACAGATGCTGTACACAACATTGATTGTGATCTCGACCACTCCTGGGTGAGATTCAATACAGCGAGCATCATGAAGGGGCCATTTGCTTTGCTGAAAGGCTGGAGAGGAACATTAGATCTAACTCAGTTTCTTCATTAGACTGGACTTCATTCAAATAATTGCAATTGAAGAATCCAAAAACTTGGTTTGTCTGCTAGACAAACCAAGTAAAAATACTTGGTTTGTCTAGCAGAATTTCTTTTCAATGCTAATCTCAGATTTTATAGTAGAAGTGAATGTACATGTCCACGTATCTGTATGTTTCAAAACATATTTTAACACTGGTAACACAATTAACCTTTTCTTTATTATAGAGCCTCAGATGAAAAACTAACTGTACCGGTGGTGGTTTCAAGCTGTAAAAATACATTCTGTACTTTAAATACACAGAGATCAAGCAATATATGACAGAACCTGACAGACTGAATATATCTGATCCTTACCTTCTGATAAACTTCATTCTACGACATAAAACACTTACATATCATAATAGAAGCAATGAAAAATTAACAAGATATTCAGTTTAATTAGCGTTGGAGTCTAATGACACTGAAGTTGGCATCCAGATTCAAAATCCTAGTGTGCATTTAAGGGGGAAATCATAACCTTAACTTCTTCAAATAGGATAAATGTATAATTAATAGCCAAGCGGAAAGAGAACTTGGATTGAGCATGCTTGGAACTGAAGGGTTGCTGGTTTGAGTCCCTACTAGGTCAAGGGCTGGGGAAGGTACCCAATCCCCATTGCTTATTGTTAAATGGACACTATAAGTTGGCAGCAGGGGGGCCACATCTAGTGTACTCCTTATCAGTCCTAAGCCCGGATAAATGGTAGGGTTGAGTCAGAAAGGGCAAACGGTGTAAAAATCTCTGCTAAATCAAATGTACGGATCATTCATTGTGGCGCCCCCTAGAGAGGGAGCAGCTGAAAGACAAAAAAAGAACATTGACTGTTTCAGCATCATGGTGCAGTGAGGAGATGCCAGATATATACTGTATGCTGCCGGTTATGTGTGTCTACTGTCTGTATGTCTTCTGATATGACCACTGCGTAGCTTGGGTTGCGTGAAATCAGCTACCTGACTTCTATTGCTTTTCTGTACATCATCCTACATATATACATTATCGTAGATACACTAAGGACATCTTTCATTGGACTGTATGTCAGACAGGGAGCCGCTGCTCTACTTTCATCTTTGGTATCTTGTGCTAGATTGAGATGCTGATGTGATTATGTAGCTATATGATCCACACATCTATCATTCAACTTACAGCTTGTGGAGAACAGTTAGAGGAAAGTGCTGCCACAAGGGAGACAGTTTCACGCATCACATTTCACTCCAGGAAGTAGCTGTTGACGATGTTACCATGCCCATGTTTCCATTAAGGCAGTCGTCCCATTCCAAACCTTTTGTGTTTGTGTTTCCTTTCCAGAGTCATAGGAAGTCCTTTTGCCGTGTTGAACCCAGTGAAGGCGTAGTTCCACCAGAGAGCCAGCTGGAGCTTCATGTAGTAGCCCATTTGAAGGACACAATCAACTTCCAGGAGAAATTGAAAGTGTCTGTCGAGGACAGTCAGACATACATGGTCCATTTGTCTGCCACGGGCACTGGCACTACAATTGTCAGTGACAGGCCTTTGGCCCCAAGTCTTGATTTAGGAACACACTTCAGGTAAACAAAATGTGGTCCAGTTTTATGTCACCCTTAAGTTTAATATATGGACAAAAGTATTTGGCCACACCTATTAAGTATTGAATTCAGCTGCTTCAGTCAAGCTTTGGCTCGGCCCTTAATCGCTAATGAAGGGCAATCTCAACCCTTTAGCATACCAAGACATTTTGGACAATCCTATGCTTCCAACTTTGTGGTAACAGTTTGAGGAAGGCCCTTTTCTATTCCAACATGACAGTGTCCCAGTGCACAAAGCAAGAAGCATGACATGAAAATCGCCTCACCATAAGAAACAGAACATCTTATGATGATTATCTAATGCTCAAAAATTTAACTGAGTTAAAAAAAAGAAATACCTGGCTACTTCCCTACTTCAGGATGGATTTTAGGAGGATTTGTCAGTCGGTTTGATGTTTGAGGAAGGTCGTGTTTGTGAACAGTCTGAGCTGTGCATGTTTACTTATTTTAAATGTTTAATGTCATATTATTAGCAACATAAATTGGATTGGTTAGATGTGCACCAGTTGGTAGCAGCAATATCAGTAAAATTCAATTATGCAAGTAAAAGCTCAGATCAACTGGATGGAGGTTGCATTCTAAGCATTCTACATACAGTAAACCAATGAATGGACGAGTGGAAAGAGTTTATATTGATATGCTTTCTGGTATACAAATGGTAGTTCCCCCATGTGCTTTGCAAAGGCGGGGATGAGTCCTACATTTGTTGTAATCTATAATCTCCATAAGATATGTCACTCTAAATTACACAGTTGACCTTAACGTAAAAGATGATGTGGTTCAGATTTGACCAGACAGTGCTGACAGTATGCTCCATGTCCTCTTTATGCCCTATCAGCCATGAGTTGTGCCAGTACCACTTCAAACTGACCAACCTTGGCCAACGGACACATTGGATGTACTGGGGGGTTGATGGCTTCCTGCACAACAGTAAAACTCACATTAGGAACAGCTTGTCCTTTCTGCCCCCCATCTTCCCTCCCAAGAAGAAAGATGTTCACATCCGTGGATCCTTAGCGGCCTTCGGAGAAGAGCCGGTGTTCAGCCTCACCCCGTCTCGAGTGAAGCTTTTACCGGGCTGCTCTGTTGACATGGTGCTGACTGGATTTTCAGACACTGCCAAGGTGAGAGCTTTGCTTGGAGGCCCGAATAAATCTCCTTGAGATCTGAGTTGCTGTTAGAGAACGTCTCGGGCTGGATCCTAGAATTTCAATCCAAGCCCAACAAATACCGAGCACAGTTATACGAGGTAAAGCGTACTCTAACTGGTGATTGTAGGCCCATGTTTATAGTTATAGCAAATGACAAAAGTTATTGTTATATCCAGCCTTTTGAATTATTAGTTTTCAGATTCAGATTCCTTTATTATCATTCAGTCAAAAACATCTCAGATGTATTTGCAGAGCAAAATTTCGAGCACAGATTACTGTCTGAATAGATTAAAAGAATAAATTGCTCCACTATCACCAGGATGTATGATTATAAGAAAGTTTCAGACTACAGTAATGACAATCAGCTCTGTCCAAATTCAACAGAAACACTAGGCCAGTCACTTATCAGTTTCTACTTAATATCACATATTTTTTACACACTATACACTATATACAATATATCTATTTTTTAATATTTACACTGTATTTTACTCTATGTTTCACTTTAAAAGAACTTGAAAGTACCATTCCAATCAAAACGACCAAACATAAACAGAGCCCAACAGTCATTTCTGTGCCGGTTAGTTGTGCTCTAATTGTGCACATTTAGCACATGTGTCATTGTCTTTCAAGGTGGTACAGGAGCGTCTGGTGTGCTGTGGCACTGTGGGTGATCAGGGCTGTAAGGAGCAGATAATGTCTGTCAATATCACCTGTTGCTTTGTCGCTCCTCTACTCAGCATTTCCTCCAAGCAGCTGGACTTTTGCATACTGAAGGTAGGAGCACTTTTTTTTGCAATTTAAAAATATCCAATAACATATACAGTAATACGTGATGTTATACGATTCCTTTCTTTATATTGCTGCATTAAATAGAAAACTAATGTAAAATGCATGTCTTTCAGGTTCCAGGAGAGAATCCAAAGCCCATATATAAGAAACTGATCTTGAAGAATGTATCATCTCTGTGTGTGTCCATGAAGCTCTCTCTTGAAGAGCCGTTCACTCTGTGTGACACTCCAGGAACACAGAGCTCAGTTACCACTAAGGTACATGTACTTGCCTTGTTCCTTCATTGCAGTTCTATTACATCCAACAAGGATGTCATACCACATGTGCGTGTCTGGCTCAAAAAGTAAAGGATGGATTTGAATGAAATTTTTCTGGGGATGTTGGATATGACCCAAGCTGACCCAACTCACACACCACAGTGGTTTGTAGAAAAAAAATTTTTTTAAGTAACTAATTCTCTTTTTTTTTAAAACTCTTTTTTTAAGAGACTAATACATGAATAAACAAGTAATTTGGTATGGCAGTCAACAGTTTAGTTTAGAAGTATGAACAAAATTTGCAAAAAGAAAACATAAACACAAAAACATGAGTTCACACTTTTACCATGTACTGTAGAATTAGTTGAAAGTCTTATATTGTGTTCATTTATTTATTTATTTTAATAATGTTATGTTTTTCAAGTCTATGGTTTTAGGTGATGGGGAACAGGCCAACTTGTGGATATGCTTTCACCCAGATTACTATCAAGATCGGGTGTCACGAGTGGTGGATAAGGTAATAGTAATGCTTCCTACCAGATTATTATGTAAAAATTAGCTTTTTCATCCAGGGTCACATTGCATTTTTTTCTTTGCACGTGACAAATATGTATACATCACAGGTTCCCAATCAGTTTCATGTATGTTTTCATTCCCTCTAGTTAGAGCGTTTACCATTCTACAACAGGATGCATTTAACTTCATCATAATTAAACCATGCATTGCAACAAATGGAAACCCTTAGTTTAGCGCGCTGCTTTGCTTGGCCAATCCAGGGAGTGCAATGCAGAAAACCCACATTTTAAACTTTGAACCTGTTAAAATCTGATCTAGAAATGTGGAAGATGTGGTGGAGGCGGCAAAGCTTTGTCAGTGCTAGCAGTGTGAGGCAGCCTTGGTGTAGCAAGAAATGAGTAAATACACAGTTTAGGACAGAGGGAAATAAAGGATGATGTGATTTGAGATATTAATTGCACTACAGAGCTCCAGAAATATTGTATTTTGTATTGTAGATTCTCATTATTCAATTATATTGTATTAGTTTTACTCTAATAAGAATAGTTTGTGTTTTGGTGCATACTAAAACCCACTCCTCTTTTGAAATGTCCTCTTGGAGGTCTTGCTGTCTATTTTCAAAATAATCTATGATTTTTTACATTTTCCTTCCTTGATATGTTTTTTTTTTTCCCCCAGTTCCTTGAGGTGCTCTACCAGGGACACCCACAGCAAGACATGGTGGAGCTGCATGCTGAGGTCCACTTCCCCAACCTCCACTTTTCCTCGAGCACAGTGGATTTTGGCTGCGTGCTCAACTACACACAGACTCACAGCGTAATCACAATGACCAACTGCTCCCAGCTGCCCGTGTCCTACAGCTGGACTTTCCTTAGGTGAATCTGCTGCACACACTCGTATCAGTTAACATTTAAATTCAGTGCTTTGTCAGGCAGTGGCTCCAACTTAATGTGAATGTGATGTCAGAGGTTTTATTCATACTGAACACAATGACTCGGTGAATAAAGTCCCTTGAGCAACAATGTTGGGGTGATTTGGGAAATTTTGGACTGAATTGTCTCAAAATGTAATGAGAATCAGAAAAAAAACTATTAAAGATGAACATTACCCAGATGTATATGGCTGAAGGTAACTGGCCAGACAGACGATGTGAAAGTATGCTGATGAAGTTTGGGCAAAACTACACTTTAGAGAGCTGTGAACAGAAAATATTCCACCATAATTATAGAAATGTAGTATGGGGTACAAAGTGATCAAGTCTGGGAGAGAATAAGAGGCCTAATTTATGTTCAGATGTTGTGATACACATTTCCGTTATTCTGATGACACTTTCATTTTCATAATCATTTACAGAGCATACAAATTTCTGTCAAGATATTTATAATTACTTCTTGTCATGTCACAGAAAAAAGAAATTCAAAAAAATGAACCCATATTAGCACATCTTTTGACATGAATTACAATTGTAGCTTTACATTTAATTATCTGAATCGGTATAATTAATTGATTATGAATTCAAATTCATAAATCAACTAATTGTGTATGTTACAAACGTTACTGTCTGTCTCTCCGTAGCCTTTTCTTCGACTTCCCCTTCTTAAAATGGACTGTGAATACTAAAGCAGTCTGTCCATGGCCTTCAACCAACTACCTGCCATAACTTTACAAGATTTATCATCCTATAGTGTCCTATCTGCCCTGATCTTTTTACATAGCCTGCATATTTATTTTTTTATTTATTTGATAATATTTTTTTCCTCCCTTGTCTCCTCCTTTTCTCATCTCCTCTTACATGATGACCTCTCTTAACAGCCTGTCTCACAGGCCATCTGGCTAATTAAACGAAGACCTCACCCTGTGCACTCACTCGCTAAAGTTCCTCTTTCTCACTCACAAAGCGTGCACTATCTAGCCATGTTGAGCTAATTACATTGCTATCGGTAATTACACCACAGCCTTTGGAGAGAGGGCTTTTAATAGAGCTATCTCTTTTCTTCCTTCCTATCCCAATGGTATGAGGAGAGAACTCTATCTGCAAGAGGAAAACTAAGACTTTCCACCTTTTGTTAATTTGCTGTTTACACAACAAAAACCTCTTGCACTTACACATGTAGGTGGTTAAAGGAGGCAGTATGCAACATCACAGACACAAATTGATGTAAAACACCAAAGAAAAAGTAGAAGTAGTGTGAGATAGTCTGGGTGAGATGCACTCTCAAAGCAAGAAAGTTTCCGGAGGTTGCAGGTGGGGGGGGGGGGGGGGGGTGTGCCT